>JACEFZ010028001.1:0-250776 GCA_014155875.1 Cepaea nemoralis | reverse complement strand
AAAGAAACTAAGGAAACGCCGTGTGAGTCCGTGTCAATTATAAATATGCTCCTCAGTGGGGATTCGAACCCACGGACTGTGGGTTATCAGCCAGCTACTAGCCACTAGGCTTCCGCGGATACCAGCCGACATTGTAGGAAGTGTAATTGTATGCAATGGCAAACTACTGAACGTAACACTTGCCTAGTACATCAACAGCAGCTGAAAATGCTGGTGTTGACTGCAACGTCCCGTAAGGGATACGCAACAAAATTAATTAATTGTATGTACAGAAAGGGTCAACTATATGGAGAATGTATTTCCGGGACAGTGAGAGGCGGGAGAGACACTGTGCTTGTAGGTAGGTAGATGAGTGAGTCCATCGGACGGACCTTGCTGTCGAAATAAGTACACGACCGACAGACAGACAGACAGACAGACAGACAGGCAGGCAGGCAGGCAGGCAGGCGGGCAAAGTAGGTGTGTGGGTGGGAACAAACACACTTTATGTTGAAAGGGCCACAAATTGGGCACGCAGCTCCCTGTAACTTTTCGGCCCTTCCCATCACTCATCATTCGTACATGTGAAAGGTACATGGGATAGGTACATTTCGTTCATAGGATAGATCAAGGAGGCAAAGAGGAAAGAATTATTAGCTACAACATCTAGCATGTTATGTGTCTGAAATAACAATCTTGCAATCACATCCGTTGTTGAATGAAATTACCAAACAACAGTTGTATTTCTATTCATGCCATCGGGTTTTGCTCCTAAATGCTACAGACAGATAGCTCAATTGAGGGACACTCAGACCGTGATGAGAACTACTGACGTGTAATGTATACAGGATATTTAGTTTGATTCATTTATCGAGTCTATTAATAGCATCAGGAGGTGATTAGAAATTAGTTCCTGTTGACTAAACCACGCACTAATCAAATACATTTGAAACACTCATTCAGTTAAAAGTAAGTTCAGGGGTTGGGAGTCACCTGCAAAACTGTTTTAACTGCCGTCCGATGCATTGATGTTCAGGCTGTAAGAGCATTGAGAAGGGCGTGTGTCTAATGGGATGAGATTGGTCTATAGACTTTCCTCCGACTCGGTTCTGAAGAACATTTCCATGGGATTACCATGCGGAGATTTCCTTCTTCTTGCTGAGCTCAGGAACCAGCCGGGTGTGTAGGACGTGAGTGGGAACCTCAGATCCACGTGGAGACATGACGATCTTTGGAACGTTAGCCAGACTGGACAATTAGTTTACGGACAGCACACACCATGAAGAGATGCTCCAAGGCCTTGTCCAGTCTGTAGACAGGCCACCACCTAGAGATGCCCCATGGTATTGTCCAGTCTGTGGACATCCCATACTACCTGGAGATCTCTAAGGTCTTAGCCAGTGTGAAACCTGGTGTTGATGTTTCGACCTCTACTGCGGCTCACATTGAAAGTCGAAGACCCAGTTGGCACGCATTGTGGCATAACTGGCCTGTGCTGCCAGACTCATTAAACATTAAAACTCGATGTTGCATAATACAACACATAATGAAAATAGCGATAAACGAAGACGACGACAGAGATGATGATACTAGTAGCGGTGGTGATATGCAATGTCAGCGAACTGGAAAAGTACTTGATTCTATAATCTATTCATTAGAAAACAAACCAGGCCAGCTGAGTGCACTTGGTAGTATAAGAATGTATCATTTCACTTAAGGGAACGGCGATGAGACTGACTCAAACGTGCCAGTATGAGGTACAAGTCATGCGGAACATTTGTTTTGTGTACAGCCAGCTCCCAGTGTTGGGAAACCCCTTGCTGGGTCCATCCACGGGAGGGGGGGGGGGGCAAGGTGGCATCGTGTGCACATTAGTCACGTACTTTCTGTACTGTAACAGGATGTGTCGTTTTCACCCGCGCACATTTCTTCTTCTCAGATTTTGTTCTCGCTGCACAACACACACGCTGTGTGATGATGTCATTTCAGCTCAGATATACCAGAAGCCACTTGGCGTGTTTTTTCAAGCGAAGTCCTTATTTAGAAATTAAACCAATACAGTAAGAATATAATAGACTACATAGTTAGTTGTGGTTCTAACTTCACGGCAAAGGGTCACCCATCATGCATAGTTCCTGTGCCAGTGAATATCATATATAATGCTCCTCACTGTCCCATGTTAAAGTGAAACAGTCAGCAGTTCCGACAAACCAACAGCACGTACAGGCATACATGCATAAGGCCGCTGCCAGAATGCCAACACAAAAGGCCGCCACTAAAATTACTGTTCATCGTCGATGGAAGCGGCAGTCACTAAAAACCAACAGTTGCACACACATTGAAGGAAAATTGCAAAACTTACTAAGTCAGCAACCGGCCGTTCGCCATTTTTCTGAACATACAGTTCACAATACAACAACAGAGGGCAGATGTAAAAGCATTCCACACGAAATCCACAGCTCACAGTGTCGCTCAATGCACTTAACTCAGCAGCTGGGCGATGGAACCATGTACTACCAGTCCAGCATGATGAAATTGCGTAAGCAAATCGTAGCCAGAAGCATAATAAGCACTTTAGAGACCTTAACAGCTAAAAAGCCTATCCGCCATATTGATTAGGCTAAACGATCTGGCTGAATGAAAATGTTCCCAAATTGAAAAAAAAAAAAAAAACAACCTATGGAAAAGGCTGGCTAGAACATGTTTAAAGTTAATTGCATATCCTTTAAAGGACTTTGCAGTTCACCGCGGGATATTTTGGCTGTTTGTCATTTACTAAATAAATGTTACAGTCCGCAGTTTGTCAATCAATTAATCAATCATGTGCCATGCCGGAAAGCGTGGGCGGTCATGACTCGCCATTTCACTCGATCACCAGTGTCGTGGATCAGCTCAGTGTTCCTGTCTCTTCCATGCCATGTGGCCAAGCCATCCAGGCATTTTCCTCTCGGTCTTCCTCTTGGTCTGTTCCCCTCGATCTTGCCAGTTGTCACTAAGTTCTCCAATCCATTTCTTCTCATAACATGTCCAAAAAATTTTGACTGTCTACGTCTAATTTCTCTAATCAGTTTACGATGTTCATTTGTCTCCTGTAGTACTTGGTCATTGGTTTTTCTGTCTGTCCATGGTATTCTTTGCATTTTCCTCAGAAACCACATTTCTGCAGCCATCAGATGCTTTTCAGCTTGACTGCCCATTGTCCAAGTTTCACATCCATACAAAAAGAACAGGCTCTATGTATCCCCTCAACACTTTTTCTCGTTTCAATTGACATCTTTTTATTGGTCAGAATGTTTTTCATCTTGCTAAAGGCTACTTTCGCCATGGCGATTCTTGTTCTAATCTCTTCAAGGCATCTCCCATCAGATGTTATAACTGTTCCAAGATAATTGTACCGATTCACTTGTTGAAGAATATTTCCATTTACTTGTATATTACATTGTGGCACTTCTTCCTTCCTAGTGACGACCATAACCTGAGTCTTTTTACAATTTAATTCTAACCCCAGTTGCTCACTGTGTACAACAACCGCATCTACTAATTGTTGCAGGTCCTGCGCATTGTCTGCAATTAATACTGTATCATCTGCATATCTAATGTTATTGATGTTTCGTCCTCCAATGCTGATTCCATTTATATCCTCTACATTTCTGAAAATATTTTCACTGTACAGGGAAAAAAGATCTGGAGACATCACACATCCCTGCCTAACACCTCTCTTAATTGGCTGATACTGTCCCACTTCATTATCAATCCTTATTGCAGCTTGTTGTTTCCAATATATGTTTTTTATAAGTCTAATGTCTTTCCCATCAATTTGTAGATCTGCAAGCATATCCACCATGCTGACATGTCTAACGCTATCAAAAGCCTTTGTATAGTCAATAAAGCAAAGATGTATATCCTTGTTTACTTCTGTAGCACGTTCAATAACTGTTCGCAGCATATACACAGCATTTACTGTACCCTTTCCTTCTACAAACCCGCATTGTTCTTCCCCTATTTCAGGTTGTATCTTCTTCCTCATTCTTTGCATGATAATTCTTAGCAAAATCTTTGTGATGTGACTCATTATACTAATTGCTCTATTTTGATCACATTCCAAGGTTCCTGATTTCTTTGGGATTGCAATAAATACAGAGTTACATAATTCAGGAGGTATATCTCCAGTATCATATAACTTGATCTAGTCCAAATTCTTCTAAAGCTTTAATCATTTCTGTTGTGATGTTATCTGCACCGGGGGCCTTGCCAGCTTGCATATGCTTAAGAACATTTCGAACCTCCATCTCCAAAATTGGCGGTCCTTCATTATTAAGTCTAATATCATACTGTTCGTCTCTGTTATCATCATAAAGGTGTTTCACATAATCTTCCATACCTGTAGAATCTGGTCTTTTTCTATTATGATTTTGCCATCTTCAGTTTTTAGACACCCTGTTAATGTACTTGTTCTTTTATTAGTAAGTTCCTGAATTCTTTTGTGCACTAATTTGGTATTTGACTGTTGTGTTGGCTTTCAATTTCTAAGCACTTTTCCTCAAGCCATGCTTCTTTTGCCTCCTTACATAATGTTTTGACTTGTCTGTGAATTTCTTCATATTTGACAGAATTATTTTTGTTGAGTCTTCTTGTTTCAATGAGGTGTAAAATTTCTTCAGTCATCCATTTCTTACGACCCACCTTCTTTAATTTTGGAATAGTTGTTTCTGCAGCCATATTGATTGAATTCTTCAACGTTTCCCATTGATCATCCACATCCTGCAATAGGATCTCTAGATCAGACAAAATTTCAAATCTGTTCTGTACTTCTATGTTGAATTTGTTTTGTATTTCCTTGTCATTACTCAATGTACACAAATCATATTTAGTGTTTCCTGTTATATACTTGACTTTCTTCAACTTTATCCTCAATGTTCCTGTGAGTAATCTGTGGTCACTATAACAATCAGCACTGGGAACTGTTTTTGCTATTGTTAATGCGTTTCTAAATCTTCTGCTAATCAGAATGTAGTCAATCTGGTTTCTAAACCTGCTATCAGGACTCCTCCATGTCCACAATCTTCTAGGGTGTTGCTTGAACCAGGTGTTTCCTACAATCATTTCCTGTTCTTTTGCCCACTCTACGAGTCTGTATCCTCTTTCATTTCTCTCTCCTAACCCATAGTTTCCTACTGTGTATCTATCTCCTTGATTTCCTACTTTTGCATTGAAGTCCCCTATTATGATGTTTATTTCTGAATTTTTACATTTCTTTAAGGCAGACTCTATGTCATTATAAAATTCTTCTACACTATCTTCACTGGATTCTCCTGTTGGGGCATATACTTGAATAATATTTATGCTAAAAGGTCTGCCACTTAATTTAACTAGTAGAACTCTGTCCGACACAGCCCAATATCCATGAATAGATTTTGATGTTTTCCGGTCCAGAATAATTGCCACTCCCCTATGACGATCTTCACCTCCAGAATAAATAATCTTGAAATCTTCTTCTATCTTGATGCCTGCTCCTGTCCATCTCGTTTCGCACATACCTAAAATGTTAATTTTTTCCCTTTCAATTTCTTGTTTTATGTTCTCTAATTTTCCGTCGTTGTTTAGCGTCCTAACGTTCCAAGTTGCTAATTTTAACGTCTCTGTCCTTGTCTTGCGATGATCGGTCTTTAAGCGAATCATGATATACTAGGCACTTTTAAAGAGGTAGTTTGCCGTTGCTTTCCTCTATGGCAGTGACCTTACTGGTCGGAGACCGCAGCATTGACTCAAGACGAGTTCCTCTGCCTGCCGTCGTGTAACTCGAGGCCATGACCCACAAATATCTGTCGGCTGCCCTCAAAATTACATCCACCACCTGCCTTCCGTGGCTTCTTTTGAAAACTTCCAATAAAAGGAACACAATATAACATCACATAATCCACAGGGAAACACTATTCACAGGGAATCCAAAGGAAATCACACGAAATCCAATGAAAATACACTAAATAGCGTCCCTCCGAAAAGTAACGCTTCATCTTGTCGCCATTGTACCGGCGTTTTGTTATTGCTTGCAATTCCTTTCTGAACCACAGACGCTCATTCCATTGTCAAAAACCAACCAGTAAAGCACAATAATTATCGTCTGTCAAGACGGCAACGTGCCAGTACCTGGAAGCCAAGATTATTATTTTAAAAACTTCCCGCCTCGACAGGGATTCGAACACATGGCAGCTAGGCCACAACATATGTCCTGACCACTGGAGTACGGACAAAAACTTACTATTGACTAAGAATGTCGATGGATGAAGAAATACACAGATACAGGCCAACCTTTCCCCATCCAAGTCTGTGTCAACGGAGAAACTAAAACGAAACAATACAAATATACACCGAACGAACAAAGGAAAGGTGTTTTTCCATGAACAACGATACTGGCAAAAAATCGACAGAAGTCAAAAGAACCAGGATAATCTCCGGAATTAACACGGTATATCGACGAACCAACACGTTTGGAGCAGTCTAAGACAAAGAATTCAAACAAGGTATCGATAAAAGGTGTTTGCTTATGCCGAGTTTCCAGGGAGCATGAACAAAAACACAAAATATGTCTAGGAAGCTCTACAAGACTGAGCACAGCCGGCAACGCTGATCATATTCCGGTACGAACCAAAAGCCTTGTCCACGTCAGATTGGAAGCACGAGACTCGAATTTCGCTCGTCAGTAGTGCAAATATTTGACTGGACCGGGGATCGAACTCCGGTTCACTGGCGTGTAAAGCGGGTGTGTAACCACTTGACCACGCGGCTCACGCTAGACGCGACCAAATTATCACAACGTCACCCATCGTAAGCAATAGCTCAAAACTTGCCCGATCGCCGCGACTGACATCCGTCAATCGATGTGGCCCCGAATGATCAGATCTTCTCGATCTGGCAAGCAAGGCACACCAGGCGCATACAGTCCAGCTAACAATGAACAAATTGATTTCGTTGGTTGTTTCGGGATTTGAGGTTTCTTGAGTGTGGCGGGTTCGTGTCACGACAGAGGCAAGTTCTTCTCACTCGGCAATGTTGGCTCTGAACTCTGTAGCCAATGGTCCAGTCTGCGTCACGTGTAGTTACGGTTGGCTCGAGTGGCAGCTGGATATCAGCAGGGTACTAATTATGTATCATCTTGCGTGAATACATAAATTATACTGTGGCTGATATATTTAAAACACATAGTCACGGGTATTGTTCGAATGTGGAGCATTTGTTATCTCCACGGTAATTGCAGATTTGTAAGGAAGTCTTTCTGTCTGCGCAAAATTGGTAGGAAGCGCCTATTTACTAACTCCTCCGTTTTTCTGGTGATTAGTTTCGATATCTTTGATTATTTTACTCATATATTCTCGCTTCTGCTGTCGAACTATTTTTGTAGCCTTTTTACATTCATTTCTATATTGCTCTTCCTTTTGGGTGTTGTTGATGTCATTTAACCATAAATGCCTGGCATTCTTTTTCCTAATGACTGCTTCTTCACATTTTGGATTGAACCATCTGTTCTTTCTATGCATGGTTAACACACCGAGACATTCTTCTGCGGTAGATTGAATTGTATTCTTGATTGATTGATTTAGGAATCGACATCACAGCATTCGGGGCATTCCCATAAGTGCTCCGTCCCCATCCTCAGCATCCAACGAAGAGTTCCAACACTAATAGTACCAATAGCAATCTGATTATAAGTCCGTCTCGCCTTTCCTCTGAGCGTTGAGCGTCGGCCAGATCCCTTCGTCACTCCTCGTTGTCTCATTCTTGCCAGACCATGGTAATCCATTTGCTCCTCCGAGGTGTGCACGTGCTCCCACAAGGCCGCAACCACGTCTGGCTTGTCCATAACCATTGGCACCTTGCCGTCTTGACAGACGATAGTTTGTGCTTTAAAAAGGCATAATAACTTTTACGAATGGCGGTAGCGAGCGTGACTGATAAGGCCAATTTGCGCTGTAAATGTCCGTTCACAGTGGGTGCATGTGAACACGTGGTCATTTCCACCATCATGCACCATCTTACGTCTCAAACGCTTGGTGTGTGACTTATCTGCAATAATTTTCTCATTTGTCTTTATTCAATTTCTGATGTTTGCCCTCCATGCAACACGTTCAGCGGCGACTTCCTCCCATTGTGCATTATCAATGCCTGTATCAATCATGTCCCGCTTACACACATCTTTGTATCGTAGTAGAGGCCGACCCTGTGATCTCTTACCCATCTGTAATTCACCAAAAAAGATGTCCTTTGGTATTCTACCATCCATCCTCTAAGATGTCCTATCCATCTAAGTCTACGAAGACTGAGCATGGAATAAACTGTCACACAACCTGATCTTTCCAATACTTCAGTATTTGTGATTTTGTCTTGCCACTTAATACCAAGAATTCTTCGCAGACACCGCATATGAAAGCTGTTTAAATTTTTCTCTTGGTGTGAGTAAGTTGTCCAGGTTTCACTGCCATAGAGAAGAGTACTAAGGACACAGGCTTGATAGACAAGGACTTTTGTTTTGGCAGTAAGCTTCCTGTTCTCCCAGACTCTTTTTCTTAACCTGTTCATTGTTGTTGCTGCCTTACCAATCCGGATGTTGATTTCCTGATCTAGGGATAGTTTGCTATTTACCACTGATCCTAGATATGTAAAATGGTCTACTATCTCTAGTTCGGCGTCGTCAATAAAGATTGATGGTACCCCATGTGCACCTTGTGACATAATCTGTGTCTTCTTTTTGCTAATTGTTAAACCAAACTCAGAACAAGCATTGGAGAATGCAGATAGTAGACATTGCAATTCTTCCTCAGAGTGGGTCGTAACTGCAGCATCATCTGCAAAAAGCAACTCTCTGATCAGTACCCTCCTAATTTTGGTCTTAGCCTTCAATCTCTGAGCATTGTAAAGGCCGCCATCTGAGCGTGAGTGAATGTATATACCACCATCCTGATCACGAAAGGCATATTTCAGTAGAAGTGAAAAGTATATTCCAAAGAGGGTGGGAGCTAGTACACAACCTTGCTTAACTCCACTCTTGATTTCAAATTCTTCAGAAGTTGCACCATCAAACTTGATTAAACCCTTCATGCCTGTGTGGAACGATTCCACAATGGACAGAAGAGTTGGTGGGCAGCCAATCTTCTTTAGTGCCTTGAACAGACCCTCACGACTGACCAAATCAAATGCCTTTGTGAGGTCGATGAAGGCAATAAACAGTGGTTGATTCTGTTCACGGCATTTTTCTTGCATTTGTCGCAATGAGAATATCATATCAGTGGTAGACCGGTTCTGTCGAAAGCCACACTGTGATTCGGGGTAGACTTGATCTCCTAGGACTTGAAGTCTGCGCAGAACAATTCTGGCAAATACTTTTCCAACAATACACAGAAGTGAGATACCCCTATAGTTGTTGCAGTCGCTCCGATCGCCCTTGTTCTTGTACAGTGTTATGATGCTTGAATCTTTGAAATCCTGTGGGACTTGTCCTTCTCGCCAGCATAGCTCTATTAGCTGGTGGATCTGTATAGTGAGTGTGTCTTGCCCACTCCTGATAACCTCTATTGGAATCCCATCCTTACCTGGAGCCTTGCCAGATGCAAGTTCATTTATAGCACACTTAACTTCTGTTATGGTGGGAAGTGTGTCCAGGTGGTCAAGAGTTGGTAGAGCCTCTATGGCGTTGAGGGCATCATCCGCTAGTTTGGTCTCACTTGAGTAAAGCTCCAAATAGTGCTCTACCCATCTGTCCATCTGCTGTTTCTTATCAGTGATGATTTCTCCAGTCAAAGTTTTCAATGGTGCACTTCTTTTGATCACTGGACCACAGGCTTTCTTTATTCCTTCATACATGCTTCTTATGTCTCCCTTATCACTTGCGATTTGAATTGACTCACATAACTTGATCCAATAATCATTTGCACACTGCCTGGCAGCCTTTTGCACATCCTTCCTAGCTTGCCTTAGCTCACTCAGAGTGTTACGCGTTGGTCTTTCCTTGTTTCTTAAGAGAGCTTTCTTCTTCTTATCAATCAAGGGCTGCAGAGTCTGGCTGTTTGCCGCAAACCAGTTCTGCCTCTTATGATCCACAGTGCCATAAACCCCTACGGCAGTTTTATAAAGAGTTTCCTTAATTTGACCCCACTTTTCATTTACTGTACAATTTTCTGGTGTATCAGTGAAAGCGTCTTCAAGTTGCTGTTGAAACTGAAAGCACTTTTCAGGATCGTGAGTGTTAATAATATTAATCCTGGGGCTAGATTTGTGTTTAGCTGTGTAGATTCTCTTTGGTCTCAGTCTAACCCTTGCAACAACCAAAGAATGATCCGTATCACAGTCAGCACTGTGGTAACTTCGAGTCAATGATATATGGTTCAGATGTTGTCTCCGTGTGATGATGAAGTCCAGCTGATGCCAGTGGCCGGATCTTGGATGTTTCCATGTGACCTTATGCATCTCTTTTGTTTTAAAAAAGGAATTTGTAATACATAGGTCATTACTGGTGCAATGCTCCAGCAGCCTTTGCCCATTTTCATTCATGCGACCGATGTTGTATTTTCCAAGGCACACTGGCCATGAACTCGAGTCCTTGCCCACACGAGCATTGAAATCACCGAGCATATAAATGTAGTCAGATTTTGGAACTGCCTTGATCACGGAGTCTAACTCCTCATAGAACGAATCCTTCACATCATCAGAGGAATCGAGTGTCGGTGCATATGCAGTAATAATGGTGGCAAACCCACAAGAGGTTGCCAAGCGCAGGGATAATAGTCTTTCATTTCCTCCTGCTGGAATTTCAATCATTCCCAGTAGCGAATTCTTCACTGCAAAGCCCACACCATGTTGCCTTTTTTCTGCCTGCCCTCTACCCTTCCAGAAAAAGGTGTTATTGTTTTCCCTGAGTGACCCTTCCTCAGCGAGGCGAGTCTCCTGCAGGCCAGCAATATCAATGTTAAGACGATTGAGTTCGGCATCAATCACAGCCGTTTTCCTCACATCGTCAATATTGGTCAAGTCAGTGGAAAATCCTGGACACATGGTTCTCACGTTCCAGGTTGCAAGCCGTAGCTTGAGGTTTCTATTTTTATTTTTGTTTGTACCTGGTGCATTGGTTTTACAGCCTGCGATTCAGATTTTGTCCTAGCCCCAAGCACCCATTGAAGCAGGCAGGCTGTGGCGGATCAGCACCCAATTGGCCGGGGGCTGCCCAGCTTGAGGCGGGCGGTAGCTGATCAGTGACACCTGTAGGTGTCTCCCACCGTCAGAGGCAACGCGTGGCGCCCCATGTCTACGCCAACTGACAAGGACTTATAACCCGTAACAGTTGCCTCTCGCTTTGATTCCGAGACCAGTTAAGACCAGGGATGGAGTTATTGCCTCTCCATAGCACAAAGCCTGGGCTAAAATATAGAGATCATGTGTTGCCCATGCAGCATGATCCCTCTCTCGGCCTGCCTAGTTCACTCCAGAGGAAAGGTAACACCCCTACATCTGGAACAAGACAAGCTGCAGAAGCTGCCGGATCAGCAAAGCAATGCTCTAACTGTCCGCCTGTCAGAGCTTCGATCCTAGACCAGCCGCCAACCAAGGCTTAGGGCCTGGTCTGCCCTGCCATGACATTTTGTCTTTAGCTTGCATTTCCTCGCACCAGGGTAAGGCTTGTACCCTCCCAATTGCGCTCTTCCGCCCGAAGCCGTTGGCACAATGTGGGGGTGTCGGGTTTGGTAAGCGCCGCCCAACGTTCGGCGCTAACAGAAACCAGGTAGTACCGTCTACTGTTATACGGTAGCTCAGTCATATCTGACTAAGACCTGACACGAGTCTACCTTGTCATGTATCAATATTCCACCAAGTTCTGCAGAGCCAGCCAATCTGTCCGCCTGTTCATTTCCCAGCACACCGGCATGCCCCGGAGAAAAGATCCAGGCCATGCTTGTCACCCGTGACCTCCGAAGCGAAGCAAGCCGCTCAGCACGAAGTCTGCCCGTCCTCACCCTCGTCAGCATGCTTTCTGAGTCAGTTACAATCACGATGTGTATATGTGTATATTCTCCATCCAGCGGAGAGCCGCAATGACTGCCTCCACTTCCATTCTTAAGCTGGATGTTGTGGTATCATATGCCAGGCTCTCCTTCCCCAAACATCGACCATTAGCTTTGGCTATGAACCCCCAGCCACTTCTCTCACCTCTTGACACCGAACCATCTGTGTAGATAATCAAATCACTCGAGTGAGCATTGTCCTGAATTAGTTGCTGGATTTCCACTTCCGTGGCCCCTGCTGGCCATTCCCTGCACTCCCGGCTTAATGTGATTATAACTCTGCACAAGTCTGACTGCTCCGCTGGCACTCTGACCCACTCCTCTCCACGCCTAATGTTCTCCACGGGACACACCTGTCTGATCGTATCCTCCGCCTGAGCCATCCATGATTTCCCTCTTATCAGTCGCTGACCCTTAACTGCGTCCAGCGCCTCATGCAGTGGGTGGTCTGTGTCTGCAGCTACTCTGAGGTATGCCTTCGCCTGCATCACCTTGAGCCTACCAGCTACAGTCGGCAGACCAAGGATGTAACGCATACACACTACTGGGGTGTCTCTAGTGCATCCCAGAATGACCCGCATAGCTTCGTTCTGTATGCGCTCTAACTTTACCAGCTGACTCTCTGAGACAGTGAGCAGACCTAATCCATAATTACTGAGAGGATCAAGTTGCTGGTATAGTATGAAAAGCATTCTCTGCTCTATGTCCATTGCAGCCATAGTTTTAAGTGCATTGAGTCCCTTTTTAGATCTTGTGTTGTGTTTGATGCATTTCTGTTGTTAATTAAAATGTGATCTATTTGATTATAGGTTCTCTTGTCACATGATTTCCACGTTTGTTTCTTCTTCTTCTTCTTCTTCGTTCATCCGGAGTTTTTTTTCCGGACGTGATTGCGTTGTGCCTGTTTACAGCAGAGCTGCGTTCTTGCGCCGTTAGGCCGACACATCCGACTTCTGCGGGCATTTGTTGACCGGGTTAACCTTCCCGGGGGGTTTCTTAGGACGTTAGACTCTCACTGTTGTGGTGTTATCTCCCATCCCAGCTGGCCCATATAGAACAGCCAAAGGCATCCTGGTCGGCCCTCAAGGGAAGGCAGGGGCAGACCATGGGCATTCCCCGCCATCCAAGGAGGCTTCCATAATTGCAGAGCCATCACACAGCGCTCTGGTACTGGGCTCACCCAAGGAATCGTCACGTCCTGCACATGGCTGCTTAGCCTCACTTCCGTATATTGGGCCTTCCGTTCACCATAGGCTGTTCTTCCAGAAGCCAGAATAATGCAGTTTGCAGATGACATCCACACAGTGAGCTTTCGATTCGGACTTTCCACGTAATGGATTTGCTATCCAAGCAATATTCCATTTTGTGCCACTAGGACGCTTTTTCCACCTTTTATGAAGCCCACACAGTGAGCTTTCGATTCAGACTTTCCACGTAATGGATTTGCTATCCAAGCAATATTCCATTTCATGCCTCTGGGAGGCTTGTGTAACCGACATGCCTGTGGTATGAAGTGTGGCAGTCTAAATACTTCTTCATCTACATTTAAATGTCAACCTGAATACAGTTAAAGTAAGCTGCAGTCGACTTGAGCTTGTTGATATCTCCATAAAGCTTGTCCTCGAATGAAGCAGGTGTGGGCCAAAATATCTTTCTCTGTTCTGCATATATTGGGCACTCTTGCAGCAAATGTTTAGCTGTCATTTTACCAGTTCCACAATTACATTCATCTGTATCTCCTATCTTTAGTTTGTTGAACAAGTGGTATTTCAGCCTGTTATGTCCTGTGCGGAGTCTGAAGATTGCTACTTGTTCTCTTCGGTCGAGTTTGTAATATGCATCATCCTTCTGGTGGCCTGGATGCTCTGATTCCCATTTGGTTCTATAAGTGCTTTTTATAAACCTTTTTGCCTCATTATAGGTTATGTCTATGTCAGGCTGTGGTAGTCGTCCGCCCTCTTTTGCCAGTCTGTCAGCCTCTTCATTTCCAGGTATACTGCAATGTGATGGTATCCACTGTATTACAACTTTTTTGGATTTCTGGCATAGACCATGGAGTGCTGCTCTTAGGTCAGCTAGTTCTGTGCTGTTTTTGCTCTGCAGTATTGAGACAGCTGACTTTGCATCTGTAAAGATAGCTATTTGCGTGTCTTTATTTTCCTCCATCAAGAGCATTTCTGCTGCAGTTTTCAGAGCCTCTACCTCCGCTTTGAAGTTACTTGAAAACTTTCCAGTTGCCACTGAATGTGTTTTTTTTCACTCCATTTTTTAAATTTAGGAGAATTCCTCCTCCTCCATTCTCTACTGAATTTTGGCTGATCCATCTGTATATGCATGGGTCCAATTGCTGCTTGGGTAATGTTCTTTTATGTAGTTTAGGGTTATTTCTCTTCTTTCGGTTTCATGCTGAGTGTTCTTTTTCTCAATACCAGGAATGTTTTCTATCATCTCAGGCAGTTGCTGCTGTCTCCAAGCTGGGAACTTGTCTGCATTGTAAATGGGTTTGACTGTTGATATGTTAAGTATGGGATCTGCCCTAATCTTTCGTTTTGCAGTTTCTACAAAGTTGTTACGCTTCAGTCTTCCCTTTCCAAAACCACTAAACCTTTTATACATAGGGTGGTCTGTCAATCTTCTAAATTTTTCAGCTTGTTGCTGGGCTCTGCTATCTCTTCTATCCTGCATTGGTTGTAAACAAGTGATCTTTTCCAATTCATTAATAGGCGTTGTCTTCAGGCTTCCAGTTATGATTCGCATTCCTTGATTTTGGACTCTACTTATTTTGTTAAAGTTTGACTTAGCTGCTGTTGCCCAAGCTGCAATGCCATATTCCAGTACTGGCCTCACCCGTCCAGTATATAACTTCTTGAGAACTTTCTCATCTGCTCCCCACGTTGTACCAGCAAGCTTTTTCATGATTGCCATTCTTTGCCTTGCTCTTGTTCGATTTTTCTCAACCTGTGTCTTCCATGTCAGGCGACGATCAAAGGTGACTCCTAGATAGTTTGGATTTTCTTCATGGCGCAATATTTTTCCATTCAATACCAGCTTAGGTTGCTGAGTTTTAGTTGAGAGGGAGAACACTGTGCATGTTGTTTTCTCCTTCACTTATCTTCACTAGCCATGATTTTGACCAGTCCTCTAGCGCTAATAGGGCTTGCTGTATTCTGCTGTTAGCTGTACTAATATATTCTTCAGATGTCCATATGGCTAGGTCACCTGCAAAGGATGATGTGTGTACTCTGGCTGGAAAATTTTCCGTGATGTCGTTTATATATGCTAGGAATAATGTTGGTGAAAGAACTCCTCCTTGGGGGACACCTTGCTCCAACAGCATCATTTTGCTGGTTTGTCCTTGTACTTTTGTCCTGGCAGTTCTGTTCTCAAGGTAGTGGCTGATCCATTTGTACATTTTCCCACAGACATGCATTTTTTGTAGTTTTACTTTCAGTCCTTCCTTCCATACTTTATCAAATGCTTTTTCTAAATCTATCCAGACTGCTAGTGTGTGCTTTTTCTCTTGGAAGGCATCCTCTATTTCCTGAGCTATATAGGATATTTGATCTTCAGTGGATCTGTACTTTCTGAATCCTGCTTGGTGAGGTGTTAAGAGTTGGTTTTCTTCCAGATGCCATGTTAGCCTGCCATTGATAATGCGTTCCATTAATTTTCCTACACAGCTAAGAAGACTGATAGGTCGATAGCCATTTGGTTCTTCCAGGTCTTTTCCTTTCTTTGGGACTGGTATTAGTATAGCTTCCTTCCATGCCTGTGGGACTATTCCCCTCTTCCAGCTGTAGTTTAGGACTGCTAGTAGTTTCTTTTTTGCCTTAGTGCCTAGTCCTATTAGCATTTCATTTGTGATTCCATCCTTTCCTGGTGATGTCTTCTTTTTTAGGGTATTCATTGCCTGTTCCATTTCTTCCATTGTTAGATTTGCCATCATATATTCTGCTGCTGTCTCTGTATATCTATGATGTATCTGTTTATTGTTGATTGCTTTCTTCTGTTCGGCTGTAATATCAATGTGGTTTGCACTGGCATAGTGTTCCATTAGTGCATTTGCAGCCATTTTCCCTGTAAGCAAGGCATTTCCTTGTTTAATTGTTATTTGTTTGTTTCTAGGTCCTTCATTGTTCATGGCTTTCACTAGTTTCCATAGTTTGTTTCCATCCCTGTCAAAATTCAGGTTTTCTGTTTTTTTCCCTCCAACAATCTCTTGTTGTTTGATTTACTGTTCTTTTATATTTTGCTGAGATGGCTTTGAGAGAGATGTTCGCTTCAGTTGTTTGTTCTCTCTCTGCGGTCTTCCTAGCATCTTCAACTTTGTCCTCCAAAATTTGTAGTTCTTCAGTCCAGTATGGTTTGTAATTTTTCCTCGCTCCTCTTGGAATAGACTCAGTGGCCGCCTGTATCATTGCTCTGTTTAGACTTTCCACCATTTGCTTCATGTTGCCATATCGTGTATTTATGTTTTCACAATATTTGTCTGTTAGTATGGCAAATCTGTCCCAATCTGCTCGTGTGTAATTCCAACGGGGCAAAGCCACGTTTGTTTGTGTATATCCTTTCTTTGTAGTCTGGTACTGCTAATCTGCAGTCCTTTGGCTTCTGCCAGGATGATGACTCTCCATCCATTATCATTTGAAGTTGTATGTAGGCTTTCCATACCAGCCACTTTTTTATGAGTTTGCTCTCTACCTATTTTTGCATTGAAGTCTCCCAGCACAATCAGGATGCCCTGTTTGGGGGTTTCTTCTATGACATCTTCCAAATCGTTATAAAAGTCTTCTTTAACGTCATCTTCTTTCTCTTCAGTAGGTGCATTTACATTAATCATCAATATTTATATTTTTCCATTTACCTTTTATTCGTAATTTAATTATGTGCCGGAAAGCGTGAGCGTTCATGACATCGCTATTTCACTCAATCACCAGAGTCGTGGATCAGCTCAGTGTTCCTGTCTCGCCCATGCCATGTTGCCAAGCCATCCAGGTATTTTCTCTTGGTCTTCATCTTGGTCTGTTACCTTCGATCTTGCCAGTTGTCACTAAGTTCTCCAATCGATTTCTTCTCATAACATGCCCCAAAAATGTTGACTGTCTACGTCTAATTTCTCTAATCAATTTACGATTTTCATTTGTCTCCTGTAGTACTTGGTCATTGGTTTTTCTGTCTGTCCATGGTATTCTTTGCATTTTCCTCAGAAACCACATTTCTGCAGCCATCAGATGTTTTTTTTTTTTTAGCTTGACTGCTCATTGTCCAAGTTTCACATCCATACAAAAGAACGGGCTCTATGCAGTGGCGTGCAGAAGGGGGGGGGGGGTGCGGGGGTGCGACGGCCCCGGGCATCCAACCGGAGGGGGGCATCCAGTTAGGGAGAGGGGGGCAGCACAGTGCAATCGGGGGGGGGGGGAATGAATGAGGTAAAGAACAATTTAGGGACATCCAATCATAGGGTTGGCCCCGGGCATCAAAGAACCTCTGCACGCCACTGGCTTTATGTATCCCCTCAACACTCTTTTTCTCGTTTCAATTGACATATTTTTATTGGTCAGAATGTTTTTCATCTTGCTAAAGGCTACTTTCGCCATGGCGATTCTTGTTCTAATCTCTTCAAGGATTCTCCCATCAGATGTTATGACTGTTCCGAGATAATTGTACTGACTCACTTGTTGAAGAATAGTCCCATTTACTTGTATATTACATTGTGATATTTCGTTCTTCCTAGTGACTACCATAACCTGTGTCTTTTTACAATTTAATTCTAACCCCAGTTGCTCACTGTGTACAACAACCGCATCTACTAATTGTTGCAGATCCTGCGCTTTGTCTGCAATCAATACTTTATCATCTGCATATCTAATGTTATTGATGTTTCGTCCTCCAGTGCTGATCCCATTTCTATCTTCTACATTTCTGAAAATATTTTCACTGTACAGGGAAAAAAGATCTGGAGACATTACACATCCCTGCCTAACACCTCTCTTAATAGGCTGATGATTTTGTCCCACTTCATTATCAGTCTTTATGGCAGCTTGTTGTTTCCAATATATGCAGTTTATAAGTCTAATGTCTTTCCCATCAATTTGTAGATCTGCAAGCATATCCACCATGTCTAACTCTATCAAAAGCCTTTGTGTAGTCAATACAGCAAAGATGAATAACCTTGTTTACTTCTATTGCACGTTCAATAACTGTTTGCAGCATATACACAACATTTACTGTACCCTTTCCTTCTACAAACCCACATTGATCTTCCCCTATTTCAGGTTGTATTTTCTTCCTCACTCTTTGCATGATAATTCGTAGCAAATCTTTGTGATGTGACTCATTATACTAATTGTTCTATGTTGATCACATTCCAAGGCTTCTGATTTCTTTGGGATTGCAATAAATACAGAGTTACATAATTCAGAAGGTATATCTCCGGTATCATATAATTTGCTCAGCAGTCTGGTGATTTGATCTATTCCATATTCTTCTAAAGCTTTAATCATTTCTGTTGTGATGTTATCTGCACCGGGGGGGGGGGGGGGGGGGGAGGGGGGGGGGGGGGGGTGGGGGGGGGGGGAGGGGGGGGGGGCGGGGGGGGGGCCCGGCGCCTTGCCCAGCTTTCATATGCTTAAGAACATTTCGAACCTCCATCTTCAAAATTGGCGGTCCTGTCTTGTATATATAACCCCATTCAACGCTTCCATTGATAGGATTGCTTTGTGGCCTCTGATTGGTTAACTTTCATCCCGTCCGATGACGAGACAAACTTAACTGCGGGGTTGATTGTTATGGACGCCCAGACGATGGAAAAGTGTCAGTTCTGTGGAGTGCCCCGTTTGTGGGGGTTTGTTCGATTTAGGGATTATATCTGAGCACGCCAACTCTTGTTTAAACAACACTTCAGTAAAGAATGACAGCAAACTGACAATGAAACGCAAAAGTAACGACTGGAACTTCTTGGCAGGGTACTCTAAAACAGGCGGTCCAACTCCCGCGCATTCAGCAAAAATATCGAAATCTGTACAAAGTAAAGGGAAATCGAAAGGAGGAACTTCCAACACTAGAACTGATGATGCAGGGAAACCAAAGACTGTAGATGATGGGATAGACAGCTCAAGTGATGTGGAGTTTGTCGAGCAAAATGACACAGAGCCTTCACGAAAACTCCAAAATTCAGAGGCAGTTAAGGAATTGAAGCAAAATGGAAATACTTTTGCTATAATAAACAACAAGAATAGCATGATTAAGAAGGACACGAAAACGCATTCGAACATATCCACGAATTTGTTCAAACAGATGATGGGCAGCAAGAGATGTCCAGAGAGTAATGTGAATGTTCCGCTGGCAGAGAGAGCTCGTCCCAGCAGTTTGGACAACTTTGTGGGGCAGGACCAGGCAGTGGGCAGGAAATGTATGCTACATACTTTGATCACACGCAGTGATAACATACCCTCCATGATTCTGTGGGGTCCCCCTGGATGTGGGAAGGTAAGTAGGTATATAGAGTCCAGAAATACAGCTAACTCAAACAATCACTTACAAGAAATACAGCTAACTGAGGAAATGATGACAAGAAATACTGTTAATCCGTATAAACACTGACCAGAAATACAGCTGATCCATGCAAACACTGACAAGAAATACACCTAATCCATGTCTCCTGGCCAGAAATACTGCTAATCTGTGTAATCATCCACCAGACATACTGCTAATCCATGTAAGCAATGACCAGAAATATTGCTAATCCATGTAAGCACTGACCAGAAATGCTGCTGATCCATGTAAACACTGACCAGAAATATTGCTAACCCAAGCAAAGACTGTTTTACAACAGGCAGAATTAACTCTTTCACTACCAAACAAAAACTGGGCTGTGACCAAACAGAAATTTATGGCAGAAAATTGGAACTAGGGGTGTGTTACAATAATGCTTTTAAAATGGTTAAGGTGGTAGAAGACCTATTGTATTACATATCAAATTAAAGAGGATTGCACAAGGAACATGACAGTGTTAATAATTAATTGATAGGTTACAAATATTATGACAATAATGAGAGGTTTAATAATAACAACTGAAATTAAAGAGGTAAAAATTATTTAAAAAACTGCACTTATAAGGTGTTTTCTACACTCCTATACTGCTAATCATGTTTAATTTACTGAATAATCAAACAAACACCACTTGTCTTCAAGAATATAAACAGTATTGCTCATTAAAGTAACCCAAAAAGAAGTTTTGGTGCATTTTCTGAACCATGTATTTTTCACACAAAATGACAAAAAATAATGGCTGAAATCTTGAAGGTGGGGTCTGTCACAGTAAAGTTATGAAAATGGTTAAAATTGTAGTAGAAATGTTGTATTATATATCAAAATAAAGGGGATTGCACAAGGAATATGTTGGTAGGAGAATGTCTGCTTTAGGTTGTAAATAAAATAAAAATAATAATATAATTTGTAAAATAATTGGACAAAAGTAGGTAAAAATAATGTAAACATTGCACTTAGAATGTGTTTTCTACACTCCTATACTGCTAATCATGTTTAATTTACTGAATAATCAAACAAACACCACTTGTCTTCAAGAATATAAACAGTATTGCTCATTTAAATCACCCAAAAGGAAGTTTTGGTGCATATTCTGAACCATGTCTTTGTCACAAAAATGAAAAAAACTAATGGCCGAAATCTGGAAGTTGGTGTATGTCGCAATAATGTTATGAAAATGGTTAAAATTGTAGCAGAAATGTTGTATTATATATCAAAATAAAGGGGATTGCACAAGGAATATGTTGGTAGGAGAATGTCTGCTTTAGGTTGTAAATAAAATAAAAATAATAATATAATTTGTAAAATAATTGGACAAAAGTAGGTAAAAATAATGTAAACATTGTACTTACCAAGGGGGCGTTGTTATCCAATATCCTGATCACTGCTAATCCTGATGAATTTACTGCACAAACAACACTTTTCTAAACTATAAATACAATTGCTCCGAATCAATCATCCGAAAAGAAGTTTTGCCGCAGATTCTGAATCATGTATTTTTCTTTTTTCAGACAAAAATTAGGAAAACACTTGGCAGATTTACATTTAATTGTCATGTCTGTTTGTTTTTATTTACTATATGTGGCAGTCTATTTGTGATAGGCTGCAAAGCAAACTTTGGCGCACAAGTCTGGTCTATTAGTGCAGCCGGAGCAAAACAAAAGATGATATGTGTCGTTTAGTTCGAGTGCTGCAAAAAACACAGTCTCTATTGACACCGACAAATTCTATTAAATGCTTGGCTCATGTAAATCTTTCGGCATAATTTCCTGCAACAGACTGAAATTCTTCGGCAGGCAGAGTGTCAAACTTTCAGGAATACTCTGAGCTACTTCGCGATGAGCACTTTCCTTTACTTGAAATCCTTCTATAACAATTTTTTTCCTCCTTTCTCTGTTTGCCATATGGAATGTAGGATGTGAGCATTGATCTGTGCAATTTCAAAGATCTAGTAGTAGATATTCTTCCACCACTTAATGGTTTTCCTATCATGGATATTATAATATCCAACCATTTGGTCCATTCTGTCGCAGCCATTCATCGCCGTGTTATTTTCATGGAGACCATCTTCGGCTTGCTTTGCGGTTTTCGCAATCCGCTCTCAACAGTTCTAACTACAGAATTGGTAGAGACAACAATGCATGGTTTTTTTAGCTTTGTTTAGCCCTTCCATCAAATAATCATTTCATCAATGGACACATTTTCAAATGGGTAAAATGCTTCCTGGATATTCTTCAGAATTATGTCAACAAGAGGATAAATTTTTTTTTTTTTTTTTGGGTACCCTCAGGTTGACATACATGAAACATGGTGTGATAAATATATTATAATTTTCTAATTGATTACTGGGAAACGTAGTGCCATACCAAGGAGTATAATATAAATGTGCACTTGTACACCGGTAGTCTTTGATACATGGTCTTGGATCAAGTCCCATAGCAATAATGACAGACGTAAACTTCAGCCATTCGTGCTTTGTTGTCAAACACTCAGCTGTTGACGAACATTCACTGGTTTTTCTTTATCACCACGTGCTAAAACTTTAGACACAACTAAAACTACTTTCTAAATATTCACATTCACATATTATTATAAACAATAATCTAGCTTGATCTCAAGTCATACTACGTGGACGCAAACTGGTGGGCGTTTCCATTGTGAAAAACCAAAACAAACAAATTAACACCACCTTAAAACTGAAAATTCACAAGAATCCAAAATTAGAAAACGATTGACCGCTCCAAGATGGCGTAGAGATCTTTCGGCTGTACTACTTTTTAGTTTACTGTAACTTAAAATTCCGAAACGGAGCAGAAATATGTGAAATAAACCACTGATCATTTTGTGGGACGAAAAGGGCGGACTGCCATTACAGCAAATCCATTCTGTCCACAGATGGGAGCACGGTAGCGAAAGAGTTAAGTAACCCAATAAAAAATGGTAGTTGAGAACTTTTAAGAGATTAGGGGTAGACAGTTTCCCTCTGGCTTGACAAGTGCAGAGTTTGAATCCAGTTGAAGTCGGCAGTGTCAAGAGAAATTCCATGAAGTTCTTATACCCATATGTTCTTTAGGTAGTGGGTTAAATGCCTAGCCATCTCAGATAAGTACATATAAAATGAAGCCTTGTATTTATGTTTGACATATTATAAATCTCTCAAAAGTCGGTCATCACAAGTATCATGTCTAGGCGGTGGCCCTGGCAAAATGAGACAACTAACCATAAGAGAATATATAAAGTGCGTGCTGGAGGCAGACAGTAAACCTGATTCTGAACACATCTCTATTAATGACCTTCATTAGATGGACATCTTCATCATCAAGTGCCAAGCCAGCTGGCATAGGCATTCATGTCTCTCTACATATCTCGGTCAGATGAACAGAGAAGAAAAGGGACCTTACTTATGCTTGGTAGACCAGTACACATTCTCTTCTCCCCTTAACTGCCGTGAATAATCACAGTGAGTGATAGGGCTGAGGCAGCTTGAACTCTTACAACCCACTGCTCACAGATTACCTGCAGTATTGTCCGTCAGGTCTCGGGTCAGACATGACTGAGCTACTGTATGAAAGTTAGCCAGGTCTCAGTCAGATATGACTGAGCTATCGTATGACAGTTAGTCAGGTCTTTGTCAGATATGACTGAGCTACCGTATGACAGTTATTCAGGTCTTTGTCAGATATGACTGAGCTACCTATGACAGCTAGTCAGGTCTCAGTCAGATATGACTGAGCTACCATATGACAGTTATTCAGGTCTCAGTCAGATATGACTGAGCTACTGTATGACAGTTAGTCAGGTCTTTGTCAGATATGACTGAGCTACTGTATGACAGTTATTCAGGTCTCAGTCAGATATGACTGAGCTACCGCATGACAGCTAGTCAGGTCTCAGTCAGATATGACTGAGCTACTGTATGACAGTTAGTCAGGTCTTTGTCAGATATGACTGAGCTACTGTATGACAGTTATTCAGGTCTTTGTCAGATATGATTGAGCTACCGTATGACATTTATGCAGGTCTCAGTCAGATATGACTGAGCTACCGTATGACAGTTATTCAGGTCTTTGTCAGATATGACTGAGATACTGTATGACAGTCAGGTCTCAGTCAGATATGACTGAGCTACTGTATGACAGTCAGGTCTCAGTCAGATATGACTGAGCTACCGTATGACAGTTACAGCTGAGGGCGATTTGGCAGCAGACCGCCTTGCGTTGTTGTTTTTATTTTTTAAAATAAAAAATGGTGTGAGTGCCAGTTGTTCAGAAAGCATTGGCAAACTACTGAACATAAACTTGCCTAGAAATCACAAACAGCTGAAAAATGCTGAAGTTGACTGCGATGACCTGTAAGGGATATGCAACTAACCATTTTTACTTGTAATGTTAAAATAAACTCGACATAAGCAATATATTGCACAATTTTTTGTCTGGCATGTTTCGCTGCATCTTGTTGTTTAAACTGTCTTTGTTAAAATTCTGAGTGACAGACACTCATACTATTGTATGAAAACTAACACAAGGCAGTCTGCTTCCAAATTCTGGGGTTGGTCTGCTGAGGTTGGTTGCAGCATTCTCTAAAGGACATGCAACTGAATTTAGTAATATCTAATGAGCAGATATTTGATTGTTGATTTTAACATTTCTCACAGACAACACTGGCAAAGATTATAGCTCAGAAGTGCAAAGATCAAGGCAACATCAAGTTCATCACAATGTCGGCTACATCTGCCAGTGTCAATGATGTCAAAGATGTTGCCAAAGTTGCCCGCAACGACCTCAAGATGTTCCACCGGAAAACAATTCTATTTCTGGATGAGATTCACAGATTCAACAAAACACAGCAGGTACATGAAGTTGTTGGGGCCAATAAGGTCATATAGAGTTGAATTTAACACGGGCTTCAAACCCAAACATAGGCTTCAAATCTAAAAATAGGCTTCAAATCCAAACATAGGCTTCAAATCCAAACACAGGCTTCAAATCAAAACATAGGCTTTAAATCAAAACATAGGCTTTAAATCCAAACATAGGCTTCAAACCCAAACATAGGCTTTAAATCCAAACATGGGCTTCAAATCCAAATATGGGCTTCAAATCCAAATATGGGCTTCAAATCCAAACTAACAGTGTTAGTTTTCAAATATTTCTATTACTGAGATCAAGCAATTGCTTTTCATACATTGCTATAATTGATATCAAAGCATTCATTCATTCATTCATTCATTCATTCATTCATTCATTCATTCATTCATTCATTCAGTAGCATGTCCTTTGCAGAACCTCGCTCCCATAACAACCTTCCGGAAAGCTTCTCGATCACAAGCAAGATGTCCCGCGTCTGATACACCCATCTGGAGATCATCCGCCACATCCTCCACCCATCTTCTCTTTGGCCTTCCTCTTCCTCTCTTCCCAGGCATATACCCTTCCATTATTGTTCTCTCCAAACCTTCGTGACGTTTCAAGTGACCAAAATACTTCAATTTTCTTTGTTTTATCGTCTTTAATAGCCATCCCTCCTCAATATTCAACTCTTGAAGTATGGATGCATTTGTTCTTTTCTTTACCCAAGATATTCTTAGAACTCGTCTATAACATTTATATTCAAAGGCGTTTATGCGCTGTTCAGCTTGTTTAGTAAGTGTCCATGTCTCACAGGCGTATGTTGCAATGGGAAAGATGCATGCTCTTAAAAATCTAATTTTTGTAGTTCTGTCTGTCCCACTCCATAATTTATTCATCTGTTTTAGTCTTTGAAGAGCAATGGATAGTCGCCGTTTAATTTCTTTCATTGTGTCACCGTTATTGGTAATCAATGACCCAAGATATTCAAAATTTTCCACCACCTCCAATTTTCCCCCATTAATGTATATTTCTTTCTCCATAGTAGTTTTATCTGTATGCATTATCTTTGTTTTTGCTATGTTAAGATATAAGTTGTGATTTTCACTATTCAATTGGGTTGAGGCTATTAGGTTTTCTATGCCATTCTGTGTTGTGGATAGTAATACTGTATCATCAGCATATCGAATCTCTGGTATGTCATGACCGCCGATATTTAGGGCATCATATAGCTCCCTGTTTATATCATCTCTTACATTTCTCATTATATTTTCGGCGTACAGGTTAAACAAATAGGGTGACAGCACGCAGCCCTGACGGACTCCTTGCTTGATGTCAAACCAATCTGATGCCTCGCCATCTATTCTAACTGCTGCTTGTTGGTCTAGATAGAGCATTTTTATGAGTTGTACTACATGTGATGGAAAGCCCATAGTCCTCATGATTTCCCAAAGTTTCTGATGCTGTACACAGTCAAATGCCTTTGAATAATCCACAAAACATGAGTATAGGTTTACATTAAATTCTCTGCACTTCTCTATTATTAAACGCATGTTGAATATGTGATCTCTTGTTCCTCTTCCTTGTCTAAATCCAGCTTGAACTACGTTAATCTCTTCTTCCATTTTCTTACGAAGTCTTGCCATTATGACTTTTAGTAGAATTTTACTTGCATGACTGATCAGGGCAACAGTTCTATAGTTGGTGCATAATTTCAGGTTGCCCTTTTTTGGTATTGGAATGAAGATAGTTCTCTTCCAATCTTTTGGCCATATACCATATTTCCAAATCTTTGTACATAATGCATGATATATGTGTATGCTTTCTTCTCCTCCCGCTTTAATTAGTTCAGCTGGTATCTCATCACATCCAGGAGATTTACCATTCTTCAGGTGCTTTATAGCCCAAGCAATTTCATCTAATGAGGGTTCAGGTTCTGTCTCTGCTGTCGTTGGCTCATGTATCTCATTCATATCCTCACTGTCACTCATATCATACATTCCACTGCAGTACTCCTGCCATCTTTCTAGAATTTGTCTAGATTCTGTTAAGGTATTTCCCATCTTGTCACAGATAACATTCAATTGAGGTTGAACATTTCTTGTCAATAACTTCATTTCTTTGAACATTTCATAATCTCTTCCAGCCTTATGATATTGCTCTATTCTGGTACAGCAATCTTGTATATATTGATTTTTGTCCTTTCTTGTGTTCTTTCTTATTTCTCGAGTTAAAGATTTATACTTCATCCTGTGGTTAATTGATTCATCTCCTTTCTGTTTCAGCTCCCTTCGTTGTTTTATTAATTCTAACGTGTCTAATGTAATCCATGGCTTAAGTTGCTTTTTCTTGGTCGGAATTAGATCTTTGGCTGCATTTATCAAGATATCTCTAGCTTGTACTGCCAGTTCATCAGGTGTCATTTCTTCTTGTACAGACATCAAGACCCCAAAGCGATTCCTAACTTCTATGTTGTATGCGTCTGGTATGTTTGTGAGATCAAAACGAAGTGGCCTTGGTCCTCGGGTAAGCTTTTTGAGTTTTAATTTCAGATCTGCTTCTAATAACTGATGATCTGTATCACAGTCTGCACTTCGTAGGGTTTTTGCAGATGTTATGCTTGATCTCCATCTTCTATGTATTAAAATATAATCTATCTGATTTTTGGTAAAACTGTCTGGAGACTTCCATGTGAAGAGTCTTCTTGGATGTTGTTTAAAAAGTGTGTTGACTATCGTTAACTCATTTTCTGTGCAAAATTCAATTAATTTGTCACCTGCATCATTTCTATTTCCTAATCCAAATTTTCCTAAAACGTGTCTCTCATTTTCAGCTCTTCCTGCACCTACTTTTGCATTAAAATCTCCCATTATTATTGCTATATCATTATGACCAATCTTATTTAATGTGTCTTGTAGTGTGTTGTAAAAATCTTCAATTTCGTCCTCCTCTGCAGTTGAAGTAGGTGCATATATCTGTATGAGAGTTGTGTTTTTTGGACGGCCTTAAGTCTAATAGTGAGGATTCTATCACTAACTGGATTATATCCCATTAAAGTTTTTGCAGTTGTATTGTCTAAACAAAATGCCACTCCACTCTGGCCTCCGACATCTCTACCAGAATAAATGAAAATACTTCCATTTTCAGTCGTAAAATGTCCCTTGCCGCTCCAGCGATGTTCACTAATTCCTAAAATTTGAATGTTTAACCTCTCAATCTCATCACACACTACTTTAAGCTTTCCCTCATACAAACTTCTCACATTCCACGTTGCCATTCTCACTCTGTTTCTTAGTCTGACACAGGGGATTTCCTTGGTAACACAGTCAGGATTAACTCCGTCATCACGATTACTAGTACTGGTCCCTGCGTCACACTCTTCCCCAGTGTTATCTGATCTGCCTGGCCTGGGGGTCTCGCCACCAGATCTCTTTCTTATTATGTTTTCTTTCATGGTTGTTATGGTTTCTTGGCAAGTTTTGCAGAAGGTAGTTTGCCATTGCTTTCCTTCTGGGCAGTGACTGTACTAGTCGGTGGCCATAGCCATTGTCTCTACTGATGAGATCATCTGCCTATCGCCGCAGAGTGCAAGACCATAACCAACAACAATCTGTCGGCTGCTCTCACATTCCATCCACCACCTGCTTCCATGGCTTCACGTAACCCTGATCGGGGGGCTAAACGGGTACTCCACCTTGCCCAAGGGTGTCCCGTAGACTAACGGAGGAAAGGAGGCGTCTTACATCGCCTTTGATAGGGGATACCCATACCCCGCTAACCATATATCAAAGCATGGGTTTGTAAATATTGTTATCAATCAAATATTGTTATGATGCAGCTAAAAACATTAATATTTAAAATATTGTTATGACTGAGCTCAAAACATTGGTTTTCAAATAGTGTTCTTGATATGTAGACAATGACGATCACACAGTCATGGGTTCCCCGTGGTGAGAGTTTGTGCTTTGTGCGATGCTTTTGGTAGCTGCTGTGTGGTACAGAGATAGATCATACCAAATGGGATAACCCCCCCCCCCCCCCCCCCCCCCTTCCCCCCCCCCCCCCCCCCCATCTTTCTCTCTGTCACACTCTGTCTCTTTCTCCCCTCTCTGTCTGTCTGTTTGTCTCTCTCCCTCCCTGACTGTCTGTCTTACTGTCTGTGTCCTTCTGTCTCGATTTTTGTCTCACTGTGTATCTGCTGTATCTTTTCCTCTGTCTCTGTCTCTCTGTCTCTCTCTCTCTGTGTTGTGTATGTGTGTGTGTGCATGCATGCTGTGTGCGTGTGTGTATGTGTGTCACCATGTAAGTGTGTGGGTGTGTTTGTTTGTCTATGTCTCTCTATGCGTTTCTCTCTCTTTGTCTCACTCTGTCTCTCATGTCTGTGTGCTTATGCCTGTCTATCTGTCAGTCTGACTCTCTCTCTCTCTCTCTCTCTCTCTCTCTCTCTCTCTCTCTCTCTCTCTCTCTCTCTCTCTCTCTCTCTCTCTCTCTCTCTCTCTCTCTCTCTCTCTCTCTCTAACCTTTCAAACAGTTATGTAGAACGCAACTGTAACCATTTGCTATTGCTACCATAACCATTATCTCATCCGGTTATATCGACCAATGGAATTATAAACTGGTGATGATGTGCTTCAATCCCAGAAGGCAAGCAGCATACTCAGTACTAGAATACTTCTGGATTCTCAATGTGGGTGTGCAATACATTGGTTCTGCAAGTGTCATAAAAGGGTGTTTCTGTGAATCTGTAGTCTTACAGCAAGACCAGTTAATAGAAGTAAAGACTGTCTTTATGTGACAAGAATCGCTTATTTCCTGTAGGCCTCCAGTCTCACAAACATCCACAAACAAATCAATCAATCAATACACAGCAATGACATCAGTCTATGTGACGTCAGTCTATGTGACATCAGTCTATGTGACATCAGTCCATGTGACATCAGCTTGTGACATCAATATTTGTGACATAAATCTGTGTGACATCAGTCTGTGTGACAGTCTGTGCAACATCAGTCTATGTGAGATCAGTCTGTGTGACATCAGTCTATGTGTCATCAGTCTGTTGTGTAACATCAGTCTATGTGAAATCAGCCTGTATGACATCACTCTATGTGATATCAGTCTTTATGATATCAGTCTATGTGACATCAATCTGTTTAACATCAGTCTATGTAACATCAGTCTGTGTGATATCAGTCTATGTAACATCAGTCTGTGTGACATCAGTCTGTGTGACATCAGTCTGTGTGACATCAGTCTATGTGATATCAGTCTATGTGACACAGTATATGTGACATCAGTCTGTGTGACATCAGTCTGTGTGACATCAGTCTGTGACATCATTCTAGTGATATCAGTCTGTGTGACATCAGTCTGTGTGATATCAGTCTGTGTGACATCAGTCTGTGATATCAGTCTGTGTGACATCAGTCTGTGTGATATCAGTCTATGTGATATCAGTCTGTATGCCATCAGTCTATGTGACATCAGTCTGTGTGATATCAGTCTGTGTGACATCAGTCTGTGTGACATCAGTCTGTGTGACATCAGTCTTTGTGACATCAATCTATGTGACATCAGTCTATGTGACATCAGTCTGTGTGATATCAGTCTATGTGACATCAGTCTATGTGACATCAGCCTGTGTGACATCAGCCTGTGTGACATCAGTCTGTGTGACATCAGTCTGTGTGATATCAGTCTGTGTGACATCAGTCTATGTGATATCAGTCTGTGTGACATCAGTCTGTGTGATATCAGTCTATGTGATATCAGTCTGTGTGACATCAGTCTGTGTGATATCAGTCTATGTGACATCAGCCTGTGTGACATCAGTCATCTGTATGACATCGGTCATCTGTATGACATCAGTCTGTGTGATATCAGTCTATGTGACATCAGTATATGTGACATCAGCCTGTGTGACATCAGTCGTCTGTATGACATCACTCTGAGTGACATCAGTCTGTGATATCAGTCTATGTGATATCAGTCTATGTGACATCAGTATATGTGACATCAGTCTGTGTGACATCAGTCTGTGACATCATTCTAGTGACAGCCTGTGTGACATCAGTATATGTGACATCAGTCTGTGTGATATCAGTCTATGTGACATCAGTCTGTATGACATCAGTCTATGTGACATCAGTCTATGTGACATCAGTCTGTGTGACATCAGTCTGTGTGATATCAGTCTATGTGACATCAGTCTGTGTGACATCAGTCTGTGTGACATCATTCTAGTGACATGAGCCTGTGTGACATCAGTCTGTGTGACATCAGTCTGTGACATCATTCTAGTGACATCAGCCTGTGTGACATCAGTCTGTGACATCATTCTAGTGACATCAGCCTGTGTGACATCAGTCTGTGACATCATTCAAGTGACATCAGTCTGTGTGACATCAGTCTGTGACATCATTCTAGTGACATCAGCCTGTGTGACATCAGTCTGTGTGATATCAGTCTGTGTGATATCAGTCTATGTGACATCAGTATATGTGACATCAGTCTGTATGACATCAGTCTGTGGCATCAGTCTGTGACATCAGTCATCTGTATGACATCAGTCTGTGTGACATCAGTCTGTGTGACATCAGTTTAATGTGAGTGCTCAACTTTGTGTACTCAGATTATGGCATTGATATACTGTAAACATTCCACACCAGTGGAATTAGCTTGTGATAGCGATCTACCGTAAACATTCCTCCCAGTGGAATCAGCCTATGTCACTGATGTATTGTCTACATTCACCAGGATGTTCTGCTTCCACATGTGGAGGATGGGACCATCACACTCATTGGCGCTACTACAGAGAACCCATCGTTTCATGTCAACAGTGCACTACTCAGCAGGTGTCGGGTTATCACTCTCTCCAAGTTGCAGGTACTTGCATTTGCTGGTTCATTTGTGTGTTTGTTTTATGTCTGCAGCTGATACCAGTAACTAGTGATTTCTTTTCTTTTGCTTGCTCGTTTTGAACTCAAGCTTAGTCCATACACATGCTTCTACTTCTAGTGTACTGGACTGATATTTGAGTGTGAACCAGACAACATCCATAATACAGGCATCCATCCATCCATGTCCCATGTCAGTAAGCGTGGGTGGTCATGACTCGCCATTTCACTCGATCACCAGAGTCGTGGTTCAGCTCAGTGTTCTTGTCTCAACCATGCTGCTTGGTCAAGCCATCCAGGCATTTATTTCTCTGTCTTCCCCTTGTTCTCTTTCCCTCGATCTTGCCAGTTTTCACCAAGTTCTCCAATTTATTTCTTCTCATAACATGTCCAAAAAATGTTGACTGTCCTGCGTCTAATTTCTCTAATCAATTTGCGATTTTCATTTCTTTCTTGTAGTACTTGGTCATTAGTTTTTAAGTATGTCCATGGTATTCTGTGCTTTCTCCTCAGAAAACCACATTTTCACAGCCATCAGATGTTTTTCAGCTTTACTGCTCATTGTCCAAGCTTCACATCCATACAAAAGTACAGGCTCTATGTAGCACCTCAACACTCTTTTTCTTGTTTCAATTGACATCTTTTTATTGGTCAGTATGTTTTTCATCTTGCTAAAGGCTACTTTTGCCATGGCGATTCTTGTTCTAATCTCTTCAAGGCATCTCCCAACAGATGTTATTACTGTTCTGAGATAATCATACTGTTTCACTTGTTGAAGAATATTCCCATTTACTTGTATATTACATTGTGGTATTTCGTTCTTACTAGTGACGACCATAACCTGTGTCTTTTTACAATTTAATTCTAACCCCAGTTGTTCACTGTGTGCAACAACCACATCTACTAATTGTTGCATTTCCTGCTCATTGTCTGCAGTCAATACTATATCATCTGCATATCTAATGTTATTGATGTTTCGCCCTGATGAGTCCATTTATATCATCTACATTTCTGAAAATATTTTCACTGTATAGGGAAAAAAAGATCTGGAGACATTACACATCCCTGTCTCACACCTCTCTTAATAGATTGATATTGACCCACTTCATTATCAATCCTTATGGCAGTTTGTTGTTTCCAATATATGTTTTTTTTATAACATGTCTTTCCCATCAATTTGTAGATCTGCAAGTATTTCTACCATGTTGACATGTCTTACTCTATCGAAAGCCTTTGTGTAGTCAATAAAGCAAAGATGTATATCTTTTTTACTTCAATAGAACATTCAGTTACTGATCGCAGCATATACACAGCATTTACTGTACCCTTTCCTTCTACAAACCTACATTGTTCTTCCCCTATTTCAGGTTGTATTTTCTTCCTCACTCTTTGCATGATAATTCGTAGCAAAATCTTTGTGATGTGACTCATTATACTAATTGTTCTGTGTTGATCACATTCCAAGGTGCCTGATTTCTTTGGGATTGCAATAAATACAGAGTTACATAATTCAGAAAGCAGCATCATATATTGTGTTAAGCAGTCTGGTGACATGATCTATTCCATATTCTTCTGAAGCATGAATCATTTCTGTTGTGTATCTGAACCGGGGGTCTTGCCATTTCATGTTTAAGAACATTCTGAACCTCCATCTTCAAAATTGGCAGTCCTTCATTATTAATTCGAATACAGACATACATGCAGTATAAGTGGGGCGTGAAATGATACAGATGGCACAAGACACGCACATATGGGTTGGAATGTAAAGTTTCACGATCAGTTGAAGGGCAAAGTACTTGATGATGATGATTGCTGTGTTGCTCCTTTAGCTACTTATGATTGTGATTACCACAGTGTAACACAATCTATTAGCACCAGTCTCTCCAGTTGATGGCTTCATTATCATGCAGATTCGAATCCATGGCCACCAGGTTGACAGGCCAGCGTCTGGCCACAACACTCGACTGCAGCTCCTACAGTATATTACTGCCTTCCTTGGTCTATCATTTTACCATATTACATTCTCACAATATATCATGATTGTCTCCATTGACTTATCATTTTATCATTATTACATTCCCACATTGTATTATGATTGTCTCCCATCACTTATCATTTTACCATTATTACATTCCCGCATTGTATTATGATTGTCTCCCTTGACCTATCATTTTACCATGATTACATTCCCACATTGTATTATGATTGTCTCTCTTGAACTATCATTTTACCATTATTACATTCCCACATTGTATTATTATTGTCTCCCTTGACCTTTAATTTTACCTTCATTACTTTCCCACACTGTATTATGATTATCTTTCTTGACCTATCATTTTACCATAACAACTACATTTGTAAATTATATTATGATTGTCTCCCTTGACCGATCATTTTACAACATTGCATTCCCACATTGCATTATGATTGTCTCCCTTGACCTATCATTTTACCATTATTACATTCCCACATTGTATTATTATTGTCTCCCTTGACCTATCATTTTACCATTATTACATTCCCACATTGTATTATGATTGTCTCCCTTGACCTATCGTTTAACCATTATTACATTTTCACATTGTATTATTATTGTCTCCCTTGACCTATCGTTTTACCATTATTACATTCCCACAATGTATTATGATTGTCTCCCTTGACCTATCATTTTACCATTTTTACATTCCCACATTGTATTATGATTGTCTCCCTTGACCTATCATTTTACCATATTACATTCCCACATTGTATTATGATTGTCTCCCTTGACCTATCATTTTACCATTATTACATTCCCACATTGTATTATGATTGTCTCCCTTGACCTATCATTTTACCATATTACATTCCCACATTGTATTATGATTGCCTCCCTTGACCTATCGTTTTACCATTATTACATTCCCACATTGTATTATGATTGTCTCTCTTGACCTATCGTTTTACCATTACTACATTCCCACAATGTATTATGATTGTCTCTCTTGACCTATCATTTTACCATTACTACATTCCCACAATGTATTATGCTTTATTTTAAATAAGGGCTCATGTGTCCCCAGGGGCCAAAGCCACCCCCATCAGGGCCCCACGTCCTTGTGTGCCATTTGGATGACCACCTCTGCTCGTGACCCTGGCCAGTTCAAGTGCAGATACTACACTTTGATTTTCTCCAAAAGGCAGAGAATAAAGTGAATCACTGGCAAAATTTTACTGTTTTTGAATCAGATGACATCAATGTATTATTACTGCCTCCTTTGATCTATCATTTTTCCATTATTATGTGACAGGTCACATAAATGAATCCTAAGCGTGAACAATGTTGTGGTGAAGGGGTTATGAGCACAATTCGTAATCCCACATACTGCATTAGAAATACAGCTGCCAGCGATTTGGAAGCAGACCAACTTGCGTATGAGAGCTGGTCGTTCAGAAAGCAAAGGCAAATACTGAACATAAACTTGCCAGAAAATCTACAAACAGCCAGAAATGCTGGAGTTGACTGCGACATCCTGTGAAGGGCATGCAACTAACTCAGCGTGGCATCATCTCCAGCAAGCCACCCTAATTTCCACAACCCATTTACAAACCATCCTGGCATGCATTAGCAGAAATACCAAATGCTGTTATAAAAGTATTTTTCTGTAGTCCTCCTTGCTGTAAAATGTTGTGTTCCAATAGTCACTGACTCTTTGTGTTTATATGTTCTCCAAATATTTCAGATTGACGACATTAAAGCCATCATTAAACGTGCGTTGCCGTTGCTGAATGTAAAACTTGATGAAGAAGATGCCGACAGGCAAGATGATGATGTTGAAGTCATGGATGCGGCGGCTGTTGACAGCAGGTCAGTTGTATCAGCATCTTGGTTTGTGGTAGTAATAATAATGTTAACTTAAGACTGTTGTAGCTGTACTCTAATTGTTTTCATTGTAAATGTTAGAAGAGTGAGTTTGTGTAAGAGTATGAGAGAAAGAGAGAGCGTGCGAGAGTAACAGAGTGTAAGTGACAGAGTGAATGTGTGATAGAGAGAGTATGAAAGAGAGATAGAGCATGAGAGAAAATGAGATAGAAAGAGAACATATGAGGGATAGTGTGTGTGTGAGAGAGAGAGAGAGAGTGACATTGTCAAAGAGACTGAAAGATAGAGACCACTGATTTGTGGTAGTAGTCTATACTACTATACTATACTATACTATACTATACTATACTATACTATACTATACAGTACTGTACTGTACTGTACTATACTATAGTAGCTAGTGAAGATGCCCTGTAAGACAGTGATAGGAAGCCATTGTTAAACATTCACATGCATGCCTGCCTGGCATCTCCAGGTCCCCGACTGTTTCCATAGAAACAGAAGCTGTTGACACTCTGGCAGGCCTAGTGGACGGCGATGCTCGAGTGGCCTTAAATGGGCTGCAGATGGCAGTGGAAGGGATGTTGGCGCAGGCTTCAGCTGGAGCAGGTGTGGTCACAGTTACTGTTGAGGTCATCAAGGAAGCCCTGCAGCGTTCTCACGTGTTGTATGACAAAACTGGTAAGAATGAAGGTATACTAGCTGACACTAGGACACAGCTGAAGGGTTAACTTATGTAGCCACTGTTATTGATGTGGGGACCGGGTGGGCAGGCTAGGGACATACAGATTGTGGCCTAGGTGTTTCAAATAGATGTCCTAGCTTATTTGGATGACAACCAGTGAGATAGCACTGAACTTGAGGGATCAGTTGTCTCTCGTATAAACTGAGCATATCATGAGTGTATCTGTGGATTTGTCCTGCACCTGCTGGTTATAGTCTGTTGTCTCTCATATAAATGTGAGTAGATCATGTCAGCATCTGTGGATTTGCCCACATCTGTGGATTTGTCCCGCATCTGTGGATTTGTCCCACATCCGCTGGTTATAGCCTGTTGTCTCTCATATAAACTGTGAGCAGATCATGTCAGCATCTGTGGATTTGTCCCACATCCGCTGGTTATAGCCTGTTGTCTCTCATATAAATTGTGAGCAGATCATGTCAGCATCTGGATTTGTCCCACATCCGCTGATTATAGTCTGTTGTCACTCATATAAATTGTGAGCAGATCATGTCAGCATCTGTGGATTTGTCCTGCATCTGTGGATTTGTCACACATCTGTGGATTTGTCCTGCATCTGTGGATTTGTCCCACATCCGCTGGTTATAGCCTGTTGTCTCTCATATAAACTGTGAGCTGATCATGTCAGCATCTGTGGATTTGTCCCACATCCGCTGGTTATAGCCTGTTGTCTCATATAAACTGTGAGCAGATCATGTCAGCATCTGTGGATTTGTCCCACATCCGCTGATTATAGTCTGTTGTCTCTCATATAAATTGTGAGCAGATCATGTCAGCATCTGGATTTGTCCCACATCCGCTGATTATAGTCTGTTGTCACTCATATAAATTGTGAGCAGATCATGTCAGCATCTGTGGATTTGTCCTGCAACTGCTGGTAATAGTCTGTTGTCTAATCTCAGGTGAATGTGTCCCTTGTCCTAATACACACTTGATCTTAAGTGTGAGGATGGGGGGGGGGGGGGGCGCCTGAGCTTGCAGCATCAAGGCCAGATGTGTTGTATCTTTTTAGTGTACGCTTAATGTCTGTCCATCACTTTCTCTATCTGAGTTGTGTTGTATCTGTTTAGTGTACCCTTGATGTTGTCTGTCCATCACTTTCTCTATATGGGTTGTGTTGTATCTGTTTAGTGTACTCATGTTGTCTATCCATCACTTTCTCTATCTGAGTTGTGTTGTATCTGTTTTGTGTACCCTTGATGTTGTCTATCCATCATTTTCTCTATCTGGGTTGTGTTGTATCTGTTTAGTGTATCCTTAATGTTGCCTGTCCATCACTTTCTCTATCTGGGTTGTGTTGTATCTGTTTAGTGTACCCATAATGTTGTCTATCCATCACTTTCTCTACATGGGTTGTGTTGTATCTGTTTAGTTTACCCTTGATGATGTCTATCCATGTCTTTCTCTGTCTTCCTGTGCCTCTATACCCAGATCTTTTGTAGTTGGATGTTCTGTCTGTAGATGATATGATCAGGTTTTGGGTTCATATGTACAGACCACATTATTTGTTTTCTCCGTGACATTCAGGCATTATGTAATGTCACTGTTTCACATTCTTTCACTTGTAAAAAACCCCAGCAGGTTTTCTCAAGTATGTCACCTCAGAGGTCTCGTGTAGGATGGATGATGTCCGATTGTGGTAATGTGATAATGTGGTAATATGATCATGTGGTAATATGATCATGTGGTAATGTGATCATGTGGTAATGTGATCATGCGGTAATGTGATAATAAATCAGTGTAAAATTAGGCTATATGATGCTCTATTGTCCGTGTTTAATTTTTTGTTTTAAAATAATTCCAACTAAGCCTTCTACGAATATTTGTCATTGCAAATTATTACAACATGTAATATAATTATACATAGTTTGTCTTCTTTCTTAAGTCTAATCTCTCCTATGTTTTTGTGAAAGTCTTGTTCAGGCTTTCCTTCCTTTCCCTGGGATGTAGATATGTCTTACGGCAATGTTTAATCTTCCTTTTATATCCTTTGGCTAAATTAACATTACAGTGTAGTTTAGTTTTTCCTATTTTACTCTGAGGTGTAAGGGTACTTTAGTCTTTTTCAGTCTTTCCTCTTCCACCCTGGAATGTAGTTGTGTCTTTCAATCTATTTTGGAATTCCTTCTTATACCCTGGGTGGAGAGGTACCTTACAGTTTTGTTTAGTCTTTCCAACAATTACTAATAAACTACATTCATTCAGTGTAGTTTAGTCTTTCCAACAATTACTAATAAACTACATTCATTCAGTGTAGTTTAGTCTTTCCAACAATTACTAATAAACTACATTCATTCAGTGTAGTTTAGTCTTTCCAACAATTACTAATAAACTACATTCATTCAGTGTAGTTTAGTCTTTCCAACAATTACTAATAAACTACATTCATTCAGTGTAGTTTAGTCTTTCCAACAATTACTAATAAACTACATTCATTCAGTGTAGTTTAGTCTTTCCAACAATTACTAATAAACTACATTCATTCAGTGTAGTTTAGTCTTTCCAACAATTACTAATAAACTACATTCATTCAGTGTAGTTTAGTCTTTCCAACAATTACTAATAAACTACATTCATTCAGTGTAGTTTAGTCTTTCCAACAATTACTAATAAACTACATTCATTCAGTGTAGTTTAGTCTTTCCAACAATTACTAATAAACTACATTCATTCAGTGTAGTTTAGTCTTTCCAACAATTACTAATAAACTACATTCATTCAGTGTAGTTTAGTCTTTCCAACAATTACTAATAAACTACATTCACTAATTGGAGCCTGTGCAAAATAGAAGCAATAAACTGGTGTGACAAAATCACCAATGTAGAGATCATGGAGAGAACAACACATCCCAGTGAACCAATGTAGAGATCATGGAGAACAACACATCCCAGTGAACCAATGTAGAGATCATGGAGAACAACACATCCCAGTGAACCAATGTAGAGATCATGGAGAACAACACATCCCAGTGAACCAATGTAGAGATCATGGAGAACAACACATCCCAGTGAACCAATGTAGAGATCATGGAGAACAACACATCCCAGTGAACCAATGTAGAGATCATGGAGAGAACAACACATCCCTGTGAACCAATGTAGAGATCATGGAGAACAACACATCCCAGTGAACCAATGTAGAGATCATGGAGAACAACACATCCCAGTGAACCAATGTAGAGATCATGGAGAACAACACATCCCAGTGAACCAATGTAGAGATCATGGAGAACAACACATCCCAGTGAACCAATGTAGAGATCATGGAGAACAACACATCCCAGTGAATCAAGAGGTGAAGAAAAGACGCTGACCCTGGATAGGACATGAACTGAGAAAACCTAGGGATAGTTCAGTTCAGTTATCAGTTGGGGTATCTTCATTGCACTCCGGACAGGTCCATAGGTGCTCAGATCCTCCCCCCAGCATATGCATCAGCGTCCGGTGGCTAATAGTGCCAGTTCTGTGTTGGTTGACGAGGCACCTCTTTTTCCCGATGTACCTCTCGTGTCTGGCCTTGCCGATTCTTACTCCCAAGTCTTTCATCCTGGACAGCGATATGGATTCACTGACGTCAAAGTCCTCTGTTCTCGCCATATCTTTAAGGACGTTAATAACATCGGCACGATCCATGTGCTGGCCATCTATAGAGGGTGCAGAGCCAGCCAGTTTATCAGCTCGTTCATTTCCCTCGGCTCCCGCTTGTCCCGGGAAGAAGATGAAGGTGACTTTACGGACAACAGACTTCCGCAGTGACTCAGTCCACTGTCTACGTACGGATCCAGCTTCGACCTTCTGAATCATGCTCATTGAATTACTTAGTATACACATGTTGGTATAATGCTGTGATTCCTGCCATCACCTCCATCGTCATGCTGCTCGTGGTCATAGAGTGGGCACCACTGGATTCTTGAACGGTTCGGCCCGCTGAACAGGCTGTAAATGCCCATGCACTTCTCTGCTGCTTCACAACAGATTCATCTGTACAGATGAGCACTTCGGGGCTATCTGAGTGTTCATAAATGAGCGCGTTGAACTCTGCATTGACAGCGGCAGGGTTCTGCTCTCTGCACCGTCTGTCAAGTGTGATAATGCAGGAGAAAGTGCACTCTAAAGCTGGAGGCATCGACACCCATTCCTTGCCAGGGTTGATACTGGTAAGGCTGCAGACCTGTCTGACGACATCTTCCGCCCGGCCCATCCATGATTTGCCCCTCTTTAGCCTGTCACCCTTTTCTCTGAATATAGCGTCATGCAGAGGGTGCTGCACATCTGCACCTGGGGATAGTATAACTAGACACTCTCTTGTCTGGAACCCACAAGGTGAACGAAATAGTTGGAGACCTAAAAGCTCACAGAGAAGTGTTTTACAGACAGAGATGAATAATATTGGGAGGACATGGAGGGAGCTGCAGGTGATAGCAACACATAGGACGGCTCGGTGTGGGTTGATTGAGGACCTATGCCCTAATGGGGGATAAAGAAGGATAAAGAAGAAGAACAAATTGTTTGAAATGTGTGAGAGTAGAGCTGTGAAATCAGCAGTTGTTCTTTCAAAATAGCAGCCACATCCAGATGCATTGTCATCAGATTTGCTTCTCATTATCTGCAATAATTTTCAGGCGAGGAACATTACAATTTGATATCTGCCCTAATTAAATCCCTGCGGGGATCAGACGGCAGTGCTGCCCTCTATTGGATGACTCGTATCTTGGAAGGAGGGGAGAATCCATTGTTTATTGCCCGAAGACTTGTGATATTTGCCAGCGAGGACGTTGGTAATTTATTTATTACTTTCTATATTGGTAGTTTACATGTGCAATGCTATGTTATATTGTATTACTGTCCCGTACAATTTATCTGCATCGTACCTTCAGACAGCAGCTGCTCCACCTCCCCCTCCCTCTTTCTTTCTCCCCTGTCTTCCTCTCCATATGATACCCCCTGTCTTTATCTCCCCAGTCTCTCTCCTCCTTTCTTTCTCCCTGTGTGACTCTCATTTTTCTCATTTTGACTCTCCCCATGTCTCTTTCCCCCATCACACTCTCTCCTCTGATCTCTCTCTCTCTCTCTCTCTCTCTCTCTCTCTCTCTCTCTCTCTCTCTCTCTCTCTCTCTCTCTCTCTCTCTCTCTCTCTCTCTCTCTCTCCCAATCTCTGCACAATATTCTCTGGAGGATGGTAACAGAGAGTCCTGATGATGTCCTACTCCTGCAGGACCTCTGTTTAGAGAGCAATAGAACGTCCCTAGTGCATGCTGTACACATGCACAGTTCCTTCACAGTTGGGAGTGGTGAAGAGTAGGCATCTACCTTGGAACCTTTGGAAATGAGAAAACCCACCCACAACGAACTATTTACACTGTTTTGAAGATCTAGAACATCACAACAGAATATCATTAGTGTGTGTTGGAGTTCTAGAACGGCACAACGGAATATCTTTAGTGAGTGTTGAAGATCTAGAACAACAGAACAGAATATCAATAGTTTTTTATGGGAGATCTAGAACAGCATAACAGAATATCTTTAGTGAGTGTTGAAGATCTAAAACAGCACAACAGAATATCTTTAGTGAGTGGTGAAGATCTAGAACAACACAACAGAATATCAATAGTTTTTTATGGGAGATCTAGAACAGCATAACAGAATATGTTTAGTGAGTGTTGAAGATCTAAAACAGCACAACGGAATATCTTTAGTGAGTGTTGAAGATCTAGAACAGCACAACGGAATATCTTTAGTGAGTGGTGAAGATCTAGAACAACACAACAGAATATCAATAGTGTGTGTTGAGATCTAGAACAACACAACAGAATATCAATAGTGTTTAGTTTAGTTTAGTCGACAAGATCAACATTACGGCACATGGGTGTAACCCATAAGTGCTCTGTTCCACTCCTAACTCAAGCCGGAGTCTGGAGAAACTCAGCTCAGTGCACGAACTCTGTAGCAACGGCGAGGATACTGAAATACTTAGGGTAGATTTTTAACTCAAAATTTGTCCCAGGCAGCGCCGTTAGGCTACTCTTTTTCGATTTCCAACTGCCAAGGGATTTTTTACGTGCGCAACAATACACACTGGCGTCCAATCTCACTACCCAGAGATCAAGGGAAATTTTTATTACTAAAAGTCCACATGAACAAATCCCAGCCCTCACCGGGGCTTGAACCCGGGACCTCCAATGGACACCATACCTCGAGACCATTCTACTCCCTTATATCAATAGTGTGTGTTGAAGATCTAGAACAGCACAACAGAATATCAATAGTGTGTGTTGAAGATCTAGTCCTCATTTCTCCATTAACTCTACCCCATTCAACCTCAGAAGATAAGTTATAATTAGGGCCAATCCTAGCCTCAGATTAATAATCATGTGACCAAATTGGCCACATTTCAGAAATTAATTTGAAATCGATTTTTTGTGAGGTTTAATGTTTCAGTAACTTTAATGTGTCAGTAACTTTAATGTGTCAGTAACTTTAATGCGCCAGTAACTTTAATGCGTCAGTAACTTTAATGCATCAGTAACTTTAATGCATCAGTAACTTTAATGTTTCAGTAACTTTAATGTGTCAGTAACTTTAATGTGTCAGTAACTTTAATGTGTCAGTAACTTTAATGTGTCATGAATATCTGCTTGTTATATTGCCTGTGGTGTTGTCCCCACTAGAAGTGCATCTCATTAAGTTGTTTGCCTGGTTCCTATACTGTTTCACCAATGTTCCGGGAATATTTCAACATCGACTGACCTCTTCGTGACAGGTCTGGCTGACTCCCTGGCCCTAACCCAGGCTGTGGCCACACACCAGGCATGTCAAGTCATTGGGATGCCAGAATGTGCAGTAAGGTTTTATCATTTGGTCACATGTCATCTACACGCATACTCTCAACACAAATGATTATTTCTTCATCTATATGCATACTCTCAACATGAATTGTTATGTCATCTTCTACGCACATATTCTCAAAACAAATTGTTATAAGTTGTGTTTTTTTTCATCTACATGTACTCTCAAAACAGACTCACAAAGTATGATGAGAAAGGAGAAGACAGGCATGCTTAAGTTCAACAATCAGAAATATAGAGCATCTGTTGGATTTGCCCCCCAGGACATGCTGGTGTAGTGGGAAACGAGCAGGCGGACAGATTGACTGGGTCTGCACCACTTGATATTGAGGCATGATAAGGCAGATGTGGTAGGGATCATTTGGGATCATGTGTATAGTGCAGAAGAACAGATAGATCATCATGGACTGGAGACAATGATGCTGCAGGGAGTGACTAGAGGATCTGGCCGACACTCAGGACTCCGAGGAAAAGCCAGACGGACACATAATCAGACTGCTAATGGTATCATTCGTTTTGGGACTCTTCGCTGACTAGTGCAGATGAGGGCGGACTGTCTCGAGTGCTGTAGTGTTGGTTCTTGACTCGACTCAACTCAGCTCTCAAAAGAAATTATTATAAGTATGTCTTCATATGCACACATTAAAAAAAAAAAAAATTTGCATATCCCTTGCAGGACGTTGCAGTCAACACCAGCATTTTTCAGTTCTTGTTGATGTACTAGGCAAGTTTTTACGTTCAGTAGTTTGCCATTGCTTTCTGAACGACTGGCTCTCATACCAGTACATTATAACAACGCGACACGGTCTGCTGCACAAATTGGTCGCAGCTGAGTTTCGAACGCCTGGTACCAGGCTCACGAACCGCGTTCGCAAGCCTTTGGCCACAGAGACCGGCTCACATACTATGCACACATACTGTCCAGCAAATTGTTATAAGTATGTTTCATCTACACATATACTCTCAAAGTAGATTGTTATAAGTATGTCTTTATCTACACACGTACTCTCAAAACAAATATTCTTATTAATATGTCTTATTTACTGTTTTATTTATTTATTTAAGAAAACAATATGTTTAGAGAGAAATTAGCTTAAGGCTGCAGAAATGTGCTTCTGTAGAAGAATGCTGAGAACACATTGGGCAGAAATGTGCTTCTGTAGAAGAATGCTGAGAACACATTGAGCAGAAATGTGCTTCTGTAGAAGAATGCTAAGAACACATTGGGCAGAAATGTGCTTCTGTAGAAGAATGCTGAGAACACATTGGGCAGAAATGTGCTTCTGTAGAAGAATGCTAAGAACACATTGGGCAGAAATGTGCTTCTGTAGAAGAATGCTGAGAACACATTGGGCAGAAATGTGCTTCTGTAAAAGAATGCTGAGAACATATGGGGCAGAAATGTGCTTCTGTAGAAGAATGCTGAGAACACATCGGGCAGAAATGTGCTTCTGTAGAAGAATGCTGAGAACACATCAGGCAGAAATGTGCTTCTGTAGAAGAATGCTGAGAACACATTGGGCAGAAATGTGCTTCTGTAGAAGAATTCTGAGAACACATTGGGCAGAAATGTGCTTCTCTAGAAGAATGCTGAGAACACATTGGGCAGAAATGTGCTTCTCTAGAAGAATGCTGAGAGTTGAAGGGACAGAAACAAAAAAAGGCAAAGGGACAAGATACTTGGCATGTGAGCACAGAGGCAGATCTGTATGGAAAATGTTTGTGACAGCAGGAAATGGTTAATGGCAGTAGGCAGGACAGGAGGATGTGGACAAACATGACAACTAACTACCCATGCCTTGGGTTATAGGGAGAAAATGTCTGCACATGCAATTTGTACATCTCTAATAACATCCTGATGTATGGAAGAGAATCATGGACAATTAGCATACTAGAGAGGAATCATGTGGAAGCTTAATGATGTGGTTACATAGAAGAATGGCGTGAACACTGCAGGTATATAAAAATCATAATGAAGAAATCTTGAAAGAAGTCAACTCCGAAAGAGAAATGGTTGCTCACATCAAATGATGTCTGGGCAGTCCACATCCTTTGGACACATGATGAGAAGGGAGAAGTTGTAATCTGTTGTGGGACAGAGAAATCCTTTGGTTACATGATGAGAAGGGGGAAGTTGTAATCTGTTGTGGGACAGAGAAATCCTTTGGTTACATGATGAGAAGGGGGAAGTTGTAATCTGTTGTGGGACAGAGAAATCCTTTGGTTACATGATGAGAAGGGGGAAGTTGTAATCTGTTGTGGGACAGAGAAATCCTTTGGACACATGATGAGAAGGGGGAAGTTGTAATCTGTTGTGGGAAAGAGACATCCTTTGGACACATGATGAGAAGGGGGAAGTTGTAATCTGTTGTGGGACAGAGAAATCCTTGGGACACATGTTGAGAAGGGGAAAGTTGTAGTCTGTTGTGGGACAGAGAAATCCTTAGTCACATGATGAGAAGGGGGAAGTTGTAATCTGTTGTGGGACAGAGACATCCTTAGTCACATGATAAGGGGAAAGTTGTAATCTGTTGTGGGACAGAGACATCCTTAGTCACATGATGAGAAGGGGGAAGTTGTAATCTGTTGTGGGACAGAGACATCCTTAGTCACATGATGAGAAGGGGGAAGTTGTAATCTGTTGTGGGACAGAGACATCCTTAGTCACATGATAAGGGGAAAGTTGTAATCTGTTGTGGGACAGAGACATCCTTAGTCACATGATGAGAAGGGGGAAGTTGTAATCTGTTGTGGGACAGAGACATCCTTAGTCACATGATAAGGGGAAAGTTGTAATCTGTTGTGGGACAGAGACATCCTTAGTCACATGATGAGAAGGGGGGAGTTGTAATCTGTTGTGGGACAGAGACATCCTTAGTCACATGATAAGGGGAAAGTTGTAATCTGTTGTGGGACAGAGACATCCTTAGTCACATGATGAGAAGGGGGGAAGTTGTAATCTGTTGTGGGACAGAGACATCCTTAGTCACATGATGAGAAGGGGGAAGTTGTAATCTGTTGTGGGACAGAGACATCCTTAGTCACATGATGAGAAGGGGGAAGTTGTAATCTGTTGTGGGACAGAGACATCCTTTGGACACATGATGAGAAGGGGGAAGTTGTAATCTGTTGTGGGACAGAGACATCCTTTGGACACATGATGAGAAGGGGGAAGTTGTAATCTGTTGTGGGACAGAGACATCCTTTGGACACATGATGAGAAGGGGGAAGTTGTAATCTGTTGTGGGACAGAGACATCGTTAGTCACATGATAAGGGGAAAGTTGTAGTCTGTTGTGGGACAGAGAAATCCTTTGGACACATGATGAGAAGGGGAAAGTTGTAGTCTGTTGTGGGACAGAGACATCCTTAGTCACATGATGAGAAGGGGGAAGTTGTAATCTGTTGTGGGACAGAGACATCCTTAGTCACATGATAAGGGGGAAGTTGTAATCTGTTGTGGGACAGAGACATCCTTAGTCACATGATGAGAAGGGGGAAGTTGTAATCTGTTGTGGGACAGAGAAATCCTTAGGACACATGATGAGAAGGGGGAAGTTGTAATCTGTTGTGGGACAGAGAAATCCTTAGGACACATGATGAGAAGGGGGAAGTTGTAATCTGTTGTGGGACAGAGAAATCCTTAGGACACATGTTGAGAAGGGGAAAGTTGTAGTCTGTTGTGGGACAGAGAAATCCTTGGGACACATGTTGAGAAGGGGAAAGTTGTAGTCTGTTGTGGGACAGAGACATCCTTTGGACACATGATGAGAAGGGGGAAGTTGTAATCTGTTGTGGGACAGAGAAATCCTTTGGACACATGATGAGAAGGGGGAAGTTGTAATCTGTTGTGGGACAGAGAAATCCTTTGGACACATGATGAGAAGGGGGAAGTTGTAATCTGTTGTGGGACAGAGAAATCCTTTGGACACATGATGAGAAGGGGGAAGTTGTAATCTGTTGTGGGACAGAGAAATCCTTTGGACACATGATGAGAAGGGGAAAGTTGTAGTCTGTTGTGGGACAGAGACATCCTTAGTCACATGATGAGAAGGGGGAAGTTGTAATCTGTTGTGGGACAGAGACATCCTTAGTCACATGATAAGGGGAAAGTTGTAATCTGTTGTGGGACAGAGACATCCTTAGTCACATGATGAGAAGGGGGAAGTTGTAATCTGTTGTGGGACAGAGAAATCCTTTGGACACATGATGAGAAGGGGGAAGTTGTAATCTGTTGTGGGACAGAGACATCCTTAGTCACATGATGAGAAGGGGGAAGTTGTAATCTGTTGTGGGACAGAGACATCCTTAGTCACATGATAAGGGGAAAGTTGTAATCTGTTGTGGGACAGAGACATCCTTAGTCACATGATGAGAAGGGGGAAGTTGTAATCTGTTGTGGGACAGAGAAATCCTTAGGACACATGATGAGAAGGGGGAAGTTGTAATCTGTTGTGGGACAGAGAAATCCTTAGGACACATGTTGAGAAGGGGAAAGTTGTAGTCTGTTGTGGGACAGAGAAATCCTTGGGACACATGTTGAGAAGGGGAAAGTTGTAGTCTGGTGTGGGACAGAGAAATCCTTGGGACACATGATGATAAGGGGAAAGTTGTAGCCTGTTGTGGGACAGAGACATCCTTAGTCACATGATAAGGGGAAAGTTGTAATATGTTGTGGGACAGAGACATCCTTAGTCACATGATAAGTGGAAAGTTGTAATCTGTTGTGGGACAGAGACATCCTTAGTCACATGATAAGGGGAAAGTTGTAGTCTGTTGTGGGACAGAGAAATCCTTTGGACACATGATGAGAAGGGGAAAGTTGTAATCTGTTGTGGGACAGAGAAATCCTTGGGACACATGTTGAGAAGGGGAAAGTTGTAGTCTGTTGTAGGACAGAGAAATCCTTAGGACACATGATGAGAAGGGGGAAGTTGTAATCTGTTGTGGGACAGAGAAATCCTTAGGACACATGTTGAGAAGGGGAAAGTTGTAGTCTGTTGTGGGACAGAGAAATCCTTGGGACACATGTTGAGAAGGGGAAAGTTGTAGTCTGTTGTGGGACAGAGAAATCCTTGGGACACATGATGATAAGGGGAAAGTTGTAGTCTGTTGTGGGACAGAGACATCCTTAGTCACATGATAAGGGGAAAGTTGTAATCTGTTGTGGGACAGAGACATCCTTAGTCACATGATAAAGGGAAAGTTGTAGTCTGTTGTGGGACAGAGACATCCTTAGTCACATGATAAGGGGAAAGTTGTAATCTGTTGTGGGACAGAGACATCCTTAGTCACATGATAAGGGGAAAGTTGTACTCTGTTGTGGGACAGAGACATCCTTAGTGACATGAGAAGGGGAAAGTTGTAATCTGTTGTGGGACAGAGACATCCTTTGGACACATGACGAGAAGGGGGAAGTTGTAATCTGTTGTGGGACAGAGACATCCTTTGGACACATGACGAGAAGGGGGAAGTTGTAATCTGTTGTGGGACAGAGAAATCCTTTGGACACATGATGAGAAGGGGAAAGTTGTAATCTGTTGTGGGACAGAGAAATCCTTGGGACACATATTGAGAAAGGGAAAGTTGTAATCTGTTGTGGGACAGAGAAATCCTTAGGACACATGATGAGACGGGGAAAGTTGTAGTCTGTTGTGGGAAAGAGTAATCCTTTGGACACATATTGAGAAAGGGAAAGTTGTAATGTGTTGTGGGAAAGAGTAATCCTTTGGACACATATTGAGAAAGGGAAAGTTGTAATCTGTTGTGGGACAGAGACATCCTTAGGACACATGATGAGACGGGGAAAGTTGTAGTCTGTTGTGGGAAAGAGACATCTTTAGGACACATGATAAGAAGGGGAAAGTTGTAATCTGTTGTGGGAAAGAGACATCCTTAGGACACATGATAAGAAGGGGAAAGTTGTAGTCTGTTGTGGGAAAGAGAAATAGTTTCTCACATCACAATGATGTCATGAAAGTCCACATCCTTTGGACACATGATGAAAAGGGAAAGCTGTAGTCTGTTGTGGCAAAAGGAAAGAGAGGCAGGTGAAGACCAATAGAGAAGATTCTAGACAATTAAGCATTATGGGATAGAGGAAATGGCTATCAGAAATGATAGGCAGCACAAGAGACAGACATGATGACCAACTTTGATTAGAAGAAGAGGAAGATAATATGAAACAAGGATTACACGCCAGCTAGCATACTCCACCTGAACAGCTCTCACTGACTATGCTCCTGGCAGATCTGAAATATTCGGGCAAACCCAAACATGTCCCACAAGACTGCCCTGACTTCACCAAACTGAGGAAGGAAATCTGGCTATCTAGAGCGACCCTTCGAGAAAAACTCAGGGTGGCCAGTGAAGACCTCAAGCCGACCTGCCTGTCTGTGACCCACTTCTGTAATAGATGTGCAGCAAACATTGATGGCAAGAAAATAAACATTTAAGCTTTATTTCTTTTTATGTTTGACTGGCAGCTGCAGCTAATTGGTAGCAAGCTAAATACTTTGTAAACATAAACTAACTTCAGCCATCTTTGCTTGCTTTAAAATCTACTGTATTTGTTGTTTCACTCTTTGAACTCAAGTGTAGTCCATACACATGCTACTACTTCCATCAGTTGCTACTGTGTTGTATGGATTACCTTTACCTTTTACCAGTGTCCCTCACCATCAGGTGAACCCACTCTTTCTTCTGAGGTACTTGTAATTTACACCTGCAAGTCAAGGACGACAAGTCAACACTTTAGTCCAACTGATAGCGTATTGGTTGAAACCGCTAACTCAGTATCAGCACACCGGAAGTTTAAAAAGGAGTAATCTTATCTGAAACAGGAGGTGAATCCGATAACAGCAGGATGAAATATAGATCTTTAACTCGAGAAAAAATAAGGAATACAAGAAAGGATAAAAATCAATATATACAAGATTGCTGTACCAGAATAGAGCAATATCATAAGACTGGAAGACATTACGAAATGTTCAAAGAAATGAAGTTATTGACAAGAAATGTTCAACCTCAATTGAATGTTATCTATGACAAGATGGGAAATACCTTAACAGAATCTAGACAAATTCTAGAAAGATGATGGCAGGAGTACTGCAGTGGAATGTATGATATGCGTATGAGTGACAGTGAGGATATGAATGAGTTACATGGGCCAAAGACAAAAGAGACAGAACCTGAACCCTCATTAGATGAAATCGCATGGGCAATAAAGAACCTGAAGAATGGTAAATCATAATATGCATTGTTTATGCTTACAAAATCCATTTGACAATGTTTGTTTTTTTCTTCTTCCCTATGTAAATGTAACTTGCAAATTTTATGAATGAAAGATGAGTGATCGAAAGGGCCGAATGTAAGACGGGCCTGCGTGCCCAATTTGTTACCCTTTTAACATAAAGTTTGTTTGATCGTTCATTCGTTCGAGATACCAGCTGAGCTAATTAAAGCGGGAGGAGAAGAAAGCATACAAATCTATCACGCATTATGTAAAAAGATATGGAAATATGGTATATGGCCAAAAGATTGGAAAAGAACTATCTTCATTCCAATACCAAAAAACCTGAAATTATGCACCAACTAAAGAACTGTTGCCCTGATCAGTCATGCAAGTAAAATTCTACTAAAAATCATAATGGGAAGACTTCGTAAGAAAATGGAAGAAGAAATTAACGTGGTTCAAGCTGGATTTAGACAAGGAAGAGGAACAAGAGACCACATTCTCAATATGCGTTTAGTAATAGAGAAGTACAGAGAATTTAATGTAAACCTATTCTCATGTTTTGTGGATTATTCAAAGGCATTTGACTGTGTACAACATAAGAAACTTTGGGAAATCATGAGGAATATGGGCTTTCCACCACATATAATACAACTCATAAGAATGCTCTATCTAGACCAACAAGAAGCGGTTAGAATAGATGGCGAGACATCAGATTGGTTTTACATCAAGCAAGGAGTCCGTCAGGGATGTGTGCTGTCCCCCTATTTGTTTAACCTGTACGCCGAAAATATAATGAGAAATGTAAGAGATGATATAAATAGGGAGCTATATGATGCCCTAAATATCGGTGGTCTTGACATACCAAAGATGCGGTATGCTGATGATACAGTATTGCTATCCACAACACAGACTGGTATAGAAAACCTAATAGCCTCAACCCAATTGAATAGTGAAAATCACAACTTGTATCTTAACATTGCAAAAACAAAGATAATGCATACAGATAAAACCACTATGGAGAAAGAAATATATGTTAATGAGGAAAAATTGGAGGTGGTGGAAAATTTTGAATATCTTGGGTCATTGATTACCAACAACGGTGACACAATGAAAGAAATTAAACGACGACTATCAATTGCTCTTCAAAGACTAAAACAGCTGAATAAATTATGGAATGGGACAGACAGAACTACAAAAGTTAGATTTTTAAGAGCATGCATCTTTCCCATTGCAACATATGCCTGTGAGACCTGGACACTTACTAAACAAGCTGAACAGCACATAAATGCCTTTGAATATAAATGTTATAGACAAGGTCTAAGAATATCTTGGGTAAAGAAAAGAACAAATGCATCAATACTTCAAGAGCTGAATAGTGAAGAAGGTTGGCTATTAAAGACTGATAAAACAAAGAAAATTGAAATATTTTGGTCACTTGAAACGTTACGAAAGTTTGGAGAGAACAGTAATAGAGGGGTATATGCCTGGGAAGAGAGGAAGAGGAAGGCCAAAGAGAAGATGGGTGCATCATACAGAGGATGTGGCGGATGATCTCCAGATGGGTGTATTGGACGCGGGACATCTTGCTTATAATCGAGAGGTTTTCCGGAAGGTTGTTATGGGAGTGAGGTTCTGCAAAGGACATGCTACTGAATGAATGAATCTTATCCATTCAGCCATGCTGACCTCCTCTGCTGTAGTTTATTGGCCACTAAATCCTTAATAAATCCCAGTGACATAAACCCCTGTGACGCCATATGTTTACACTGTTTGGTCTCCACAGTTGAATCTGGCGCAGTGTGTGGTTTACCTGGCCAGAGCTCCAAAGTCCAACGAGGTATACCGTGCTCTACAAGCGGCAAGGAGCTGTATAAAAAATCATGAAGGTGCTCTCCCAACGGTTCCTCTTCATCTGAGAAATGCTCCAACCAAGCTGATGAAATCTTTAGGTGGGTAGTTGTCCGTCGACAGTTTGCAGTCACATGTGAGAGTTTTCATGTTTCTAAAGTTTTCTGCCTCATTGAGTGAAAATAGATTTGAGTTGTTTGTAATTTGGGTCACTCATGTTGTCTTCTCAAATACTGTCTGAGTGTCTAGTTATATTAGTTTGTCTGACCTCTGGTGGATATCCTAGTTGATTGACTTGCTGATTGGATTCGTTTGCTAATGGTTGATTGGCTGGTTGGTTGACTGGCTTGATGACAAATGTAAATTTGATGATGATGACTTATATTCTCTTCTCATTGTTATTGTCTCTCATTTGGGTTCAAACATGAAAATAACAACTCGGAATAAAATAGAGTTAACTAGAATAACTGCCAGTGATGTACATAATCAGACAGCAATAAAAGTCAGCATATGTTTGTACACATCAATCTTTGCATTGACTACAAAAGATATTTGACTGAGGTGACTATTTGATACAATAATGCACTCATTCTTGCAGGGTATGGCAAGGACTACAAATACCCACCCGATTATGATGGTGTCATTGAGCAGGACTACTTCCCACCATCTTTGATTGGAACCAACTTTTTCTCAGCGAGCTAGCGGAAACTTGAAACCACTTGCAGACAAAGTATTCTATGATTTTCCTTCAGTATTTGTGTCAACCATTCTTTGCACAATGTGACTCATTTATCTTATCTGGTATTACATATTTATTTGTGAAGAAAACATATTCGAGATGTTGATATAAAATATACTAACACCAATCAAAAGAGCAGTGTGTCTGCAAGGCAATATTTGCTGTTGTCAGGTATTTTTATGCATACTTAGAAATTATGACAGCAAAAAAAAAACTGAAGGATTATGTTAAAGTAAATAAAGAAAGCATTAGCGCTGTAACAAATGTTGATGACCAGGTCATAAATGGACAAATAGATTAGTCACTACAGAAGTTGTGAAAGAAAATAAAGAAAACAAGAATATAAAGAAGGAGGTGTCAACACTATGTTGGTGTAATGGTTAGGACATTGTCTTGAGATTAGTCATATGAGGGTTCGATGTCACCTCTTGACTGTCATTGTGGGAGGCAAAGACTAGCCACTTGTTCCTCCTTGCAGTCAGGTCTACAGAATATGATTGTCCTACACAGACTTCATACCAGACCTACAGCATGTGATTGTCTTACACAGACTTACAGAATATGATTGTCCTAAACAGACTTCACACCATACTTACATAATGTGATTGTCCTACGCAGACTTCACACCAGAATTACATAATATGATTGTCCTAAACAGACTTCACACCAGACTTAACATAATGTGATTGTCCTACGCAGACTTCACACCAGACCTACAGAATGTGATTGTCCACACAGACTTCACACCAGACTTACAGAATATGATTGTCCTACACAGACTTCACACCAGACCTACAGAATATGATTGTCCTACACAGACTTCACACCAGACCTACAGAATATGATTGTCCTACACAGACTTCACACCAGACTTACAGAATATGATTGTCCAACACAGACTTCACACCAGACCTACAGAATATGATTGTCCTACACAGACTTCACACCAGACCTACAGAATATGATTGTCCTAAACAGACTTCACACCAGACTTACAGAATATGATTGTCCAACACAGACTTCACACCAGACCTACAGAATATGATTGTCCTAAACAGACTTCACATCAGACTTACAGAATATGATTGTCCAACACAGACTTCACACCAGACCTACAGAATATGATTGTCCTAAACAGACTTCACACCAGACTTACAGAATATGATTGTCCTACACAGACTTCACACCAGACTTACAGAATATGATTGTCCTACACAGACTTCACACCAGACCTACAGAATATGATTGTCCTACACAGACTTCACACCAGACCTACAGAATATGATTGTCCTACACAGACTTCACACCAGACCTACAGAATATGATTGTCCTACACAGACTTCACACCAGACCTACAGAATATGATTGTCCTACACAGACTTCACACCAGACTTACAGAATATGATTGTCCTACACAGACTTCACACCAGACTTACATAATGTGATTGTCCTACACAGACTTCACATCAGTCCTGCAGAATGTGATTGTCCTAAGCACACTAGGCCTACAGAATATGTCCTAACCAGACTTCACACCAGACCTGAGGGAGTCTCTGTGGTGAAATGGTCAAGCCGCCTGACTCGTGCTCAGAAGGTTGTGGGTTCGATTCCGGGCCACTGTCTTCGGTTCACGGGTCCATTTTATTTTCAGAGTCTCCTGGGGGTTGTCGCTGGAGCTACAGAGTTCGTGCTTTGTGCGATGCTTTCAGCAGTTTGCTGTGGAAAGAGACTGAGCCATATGGTATAAAAATCTGGTGCAATGAGGTCGACCCTGTTGACTTTTAAACAACTTTTTTTTTTCCACATCAGACCTACATTGTCCTAAACAGACTTCACATCAGGCCTACAGAATATGATTTTCCTAAGCAGACTTCACATACCCACACAGCCCACAGCTACAGGACTGGGTGGTTACAGGTAGCAGCCCAGCTGACACTGCCATCCAGAGTGACATGTTACGCCTTCACATATACTAGATCATGACATATGAAGTAAGGTGCCAGTTCCCTTTCCTGTTCACAATTTCCTTACCAAACAACTCCCTGAACATTGTCTGCTACCCATGTTTATGAGGCTGGGTGTTAACTGGTCGGAGAATAACCCTGCCCCTGCTGGGGATGGAACCTGACCCACCGTCTGGGTAGGCTGGTGTACTAACAGCTGTGCCACTCCAGCTCCAACACCAACATATGATATGAAAATATATGTCCAGGAGTGAACAGTAATGACACAAGCTAGGATCTCTCAAATAGCATGGCTCAAACTTGAAGTATACACCATTCAAGTACACAACATTGAAGAAGTACCAATCTATGTTAACCTGTTAAGGGTATCTGATTTTGTATGTGTGAGGGTTCGCTCACTTTGAAATCAAGTGTAGTCCATACATATGCTATTACTTCTAGTAGTTTCCACTACTGGAGAGTGCATAAGGTAGAAGGTCATGGACCATTCCGAAATCACCAAAGAAGAAAAGTGGGATTTTTGTGCTGAAATGTTACAGAAAATTTCTTAGACCATCGTGGACAGAGAGGAAGAAAAATACTGAACTTCCATAAGATGTGAGCATGGAAGAAAACTAACGCACAATCTGCATCATGTCTGGGGAACTGAAATACTGTGGCCATATTACACTTCACAGTGGCTTGGGGAGAACAGTGATGGGAGACCTGGCTGCTAGTAGAAGAGGCTGGGGGTCAACTAGTATGAAGATGGATACAGGACATTGCAGACACTGTGGGCAGGAGGGTCCATACGGCAGGAGAAATGGCCAGAGATGGAGAGACGTGTGGGCAGGAGGGTGCATATGGCAGGAGAAATAGCCAGAGATGGAGAGACGTGTGGGGCAGGAGGGGTGCATATGGCAGGAGAAATGGCCAGAGATGGAGAGACGTGTGGGCAGGAGGGTGCATATGGCAGGAGAAATGGCCAGAGATGGAGAGACGTGTGGGCAGGAGGGTGCATATGGCAGGAGAAATGGCCAGAGATGGAGAGACGTGTGGGCAGGAGGGTGCATACGGCAGGAGAAATGGCCAGAGATGGAGAGATTTATGGGCAGACAGTGATGAGAGCAGTGTACTACAAATACATGCTATGTGATGATGGTGATGTTGTTGATGATGGTGATGATGATGATGGCGACTATAATCCAAGAATGACAACAACCAGCTGGATGGAAAATTGGACAAAGTTTTGAACTATATAACAGACAAAAGAAGGCTTCTTTAGGTAATGCATCAGTGGAGACCTCCATGGCTTTAACACATCTTGTGACATGAATAAACACCAAAGGTAGAACTGGTGGTCACTTGTGACATGAAGAAACATGAAAGGTAGAACTGGTGGTCACTTGTGACATGAATAAACACCAAAGGTAGAACTGGTGGTCACTTGTGACATGAATAAACACCAAAGGTAGAACTGGTGGTCACTTGTGACATGAAGAAACACCAAAGGTAGAACTGGTGGTCACTTGTGACATGAAGAAACACCAAAGGTAGAACTGGTGGTCACTTGTGACATGAAGAAACACCAAAGGTAGAACTGGTGGTCACTTGTGACATGAAGAAACACCAAAGGTAGAAACTGGTGGTCACTTGTGACATGAAGAAACACCAAAGGTAGAACTGGTCGTCACTTGTGACATGAAGAAACACGAAAGGTAGAACTGGTGGTCACTTGTGACATGAAGAAACACCAAAGGTAGAACTGGTGGTCACTTGTGACATGAAGAAACACGAAAGGTAGAACTGGTGGTCACTTGTGACATGAAGAAACACAAAAGGTAGAACTGGTCGTCACTTGTGACATGAAGAAACACGAAAGACAGAATTGAAGGGCAGCCAAAACGAGCAATCTGAACATTTTGAGGGAGGCTAAGTTGCAAAGGCAATGAATCACAAACATCAGAAAGAGGCAGTCATCACTTTTTGACTACATTATGAATATGGCAATATCTGGAACACGTGACAGCCTCAAAGATTTTTTGAAAGAGAGATAGAAAGAAGACTGAGAAAAAAATCCTTGACAATCTTATGTCATGGCATGAAAGGGAGTCAACACATGGTCCATGCCATCAGGGATCACAATTTGTGGAGGGGCATGATCATTTATGCTAGCCAGCAAGACACTTGATGATGATGATGGAGGAACATACTAGGGAACAGAGAAAGGGGTAGATCAAGGATAACGTTTATAGAAGCACATGCACTATCTCTCAGTTCAGGGTTACATGGAGTTGAATAGAGCAACACAGCACCAACAATGGTGGAATAGAATGATCATGAACTTCTAGTCCACAGAATGGAATACTTGATGATGATGATGGTGAAATCAGAAATATGATGAAGGTGATAATCAACTCGGTGAATAAAATAATTTGATGTGTTCTATGAAGCAGATTAGAGATGTCTAGACATAACGTTTCTGCTTTGTCTTGTTTTGGTTTTGCCATGTTTTTGTTATGTTTTGGTTGATTTGAATTCATTGTAACCTTGTGTTTTCGTAGAGTTGTGTGTTGAATTGTGTTTTGATAAAATTGGTTGCATTGTTTGCTGATTGAGTTGTGTTTTTGTAAAATTGGGTGTATTTTGCGCTGATTGAGTTGTGTATTGAGTTGTGTTTTGGTAGAATTGGTTGTATTGTAAAAAGACACAGATTATGGTCGTCACTAGGAAGAAGGAAATACCACAATGTGATATACGAGTATATGGACATATTCTTAAACAAGTGAATTGATACTGTTATCTCGGCACAGTCATAACATCTGATGGGAGATGCCTTGAAGAGATTAGAACAAGAATTGCCATTGACCCATTGCGAAGGTAGCCTTTAGCAAGATGAAAAACATACTGACCAACAAAAAAGATATCAATTGAAACGAGAAAAAGAGTGTTGAGATGCTACATAGAACCTATACTTTTGTATGGATGTGAAGCGTGGACAATAAGCAGTCAAGCTGAAAAACAGCTAATGGCTGTGGAAATGTGGTTTCTGAGGAAAATGCAAAGAATACCATGGACAGATAGAAAAACCAACGAACAAGTCCTTCAAGAAACGAATGAAGATCGTAAACTGATTAGAGTCATTAGACGTAGACAGTCAAAATTTTTTGGGCATGCTATGAGAAGAAATGAATTGGAGAACTTGGTGACAACTGGCAAGATCGAAGGGAGGAGACCAAGGGGAAGACCTAGAAGCAAATACCTGGATGGCTTGGCCTGGTGGCATGGTCGAGACAGGAACACAGAGCTGATCCACGACTCTGGTGATCGAGTGAGATGGCAGAACATGACCGCCCACGCTTACCGGCATGACACATGATGGATGGATGGTTGTATTGTGTTGAATTATTTGCTATTTTGAGTTACGTTTTAATTATGTTGTGTTAGTGTGGCTGTGTTTTGATTTTTTGGAAAGTAATCCATAGTGCTCATTCTCTAATATGCCAGATTGGCTTGTGCCAGGCTCAACATGCTCATTCTCTGACATGCCAGCTTGGCTTGTGCAAGGCTCATCATGCTCATATTCTAATATGCCAGGTTGGCTTATGCCAAGTTCATCATGCTCATTCTCTGACATGCCAGCTTGGCTTTTGCCAGATTCATGGTGCTCATTCTCTAACGTGCCAGGTTCATGGTGCTCATTCTCTGACATGCCAGCTTGGCATGTGCGATATCCATGGTGCTTATTCTGTAAGATGCCAGCTTGGCTTCCCTAGGTACAGCTGGCCCTAGTTTTATGCTTTAGGTAGGCTTCACGAGATGGAACACTGCTGGCTGTTTGTACTGAAGAAATCTGGTACAAGAGATTGCGGAGAACATCACACAATTAGTTTAATGAGTGTGTGACAACAATACTTGTGAGAATTGTAGTAAAAAGTTCAGTTAAACTAAAAATTTAGTATGAGTAGTGTGAAGTGTAGTAGGACCAAGAAAGAAGATGGTTGGCATTTTCCCATCATGGCATGGAAGAACATTGGTATTAGAAATTATTACTTGAGATAGAAGGCTGTGGGACAGACATGATCACCAATACCTCACAGTGTGGACTATAAGAAGATTAGCAGTACACGAGACAGAAGGCTGTGGACAGACATGATCACCAACGCCACACTGCATGGATTATATGAAAAAAGTAAATGAAACACTGCTAAAGGATGACACTTGAGAGCCATGACCGTAAGTAGGCTACAGATTACCCTGAGGATAATTGATTATAAGCAGGAGGAAAAGAGGCACTTCTGATGATCAATAATCTGTGTCTTATGTTCTCTAAGAACTTACAATAACTGGTGATATATAAATATGCATATATAGAGAGAGTATGTGGGCTTAAACAAATAAGGTCGTGTTACACGTTGCCATGGGATACCGGAAACACGTCAGTTGGGGTTTCAATAGCGGAATCTTTGTGTTTGAAGTTTTGGTAAGTGATATGGTGATTATGCCAGGTCATCAAAGTACTGCAGCAATACATGCATGGGCATTGATTGCTTGGAGAGCATCGCACAATAAGTTTCATGAGCCCAATGACAAAGCTGTTACTGGGAATAATAATGAAAAGAATAAGAAACAAGATTAAACCAGAAATTATTGATGAACCGCGTGGATTTATAGAGGGAAAGGGTACAAACAACGCTATATATAGAAGTGCCTCTCTCTCTCTCTCTCTCTATATATATATATATACTTAGGTGGCGTCGTAGACAGCAAAGCACATACTCAAAGACTGCCCAAACTACAACATACCCAGGCATACCTTCTGGCCTAGAGAGACAACAGTGGAAGATAAACTCTATGGACCGCTGAGTGAACTAAAATAGGCTTTTAGATTCATACAAGAGACAACATTGCAGTTATAGATATATTTCAAGCGAGCGAAAGAAGACGAATGTACTTAGGACACTATTAGAAAGAGCTATAGAAGTAAAAACAGATCTGTACTTATGCTTCATTGACCGCACAAAAGCATTTAACAATGTGAAGCGTGATGAAATAATACAGTTACTAGAGCAACTGAACTTGGACGGCAAAGATCTGTGAATAATAAAGAACGTATATCAATATATATAATAAAGAACGTATATCATAGTATATAATAAAGAACGTATATCAATATATATAATAAAGAACGTATATCATAGTATATGATGGGAGATGCCTTGAAGAGATTAGACAGAGAATCACCATGGTTAAGGTAGCCTTTTGCAAGATAAAAACATATCAACCAATAAAAAGGTCAATTGCTTCGAGAAAAAGTGTGTTGAAGTGCTACATAGAACCTGTACTTTTGTATGGATGTGAAGAGTGGACAATAAGCAGTCAAGCTGAAAAACAACTGATGGCTGTGGAAATGTGGTTTCTGATGAGAATGCAGAGAATACAACGGACAGACAGAAAATCCGACAATGTCATACAAGAAAAAAAAAATAAAATCGTAAACTGATTAGAGCCATTAGACGTAGACTGTCAACAGTTTATGGATTTTATGAAAAGAAATAAATTAGAAACTTGTGACAACTGGCAAGACCGGGGGGAGGGGGAGAGAGAGAACAAGGGGAAGATAGAAGTAAATACCTGGATGGTTTGACCACGTGGCATGGTCGAGACAAGAAAACTGAGCTGATCCACGACTCTGGTGATCGAGTGAAATAGCGAATCATGACCACCCACGCTTACCGGAATGGCACATAATTGATGGATGGATATTGGCAGCAAACTGCAGCCATAAGAATCAACAATCAGTAGGAATATTTCAGTGTATAAAGGATGGCGTCAGACAAGGTTGTGTACTGTCCCCTGATTTGTTCTCATTGTGCTATGAACATATAATGAGATCTACAGAAAATATGTCAGGGATCCTGGTTGGTGGACAAGCAAAAACTGCACTCTATCAGTATGAAACATATGGTATAATTTAAATTGAGACTTACACGCCAGTGATCCGGAGTTTGATCCCGGGTCCAATCAGGGATGTGCACTACAGACGAGCTCAAACGAGAGAGAAACTCGAATCTAGTGCTTCCAAACTGACACGGACAAGGCTTAGGGATCGTGCCGGAATACGATCAGCGTTGCCAGTAGTGGGTTGTGCTCAATCTTGAAACCTCGCACCCCGAAACAACTAAATAAATCAATATATTTTAAATGACGGTGCAGTATTTGAAAATATTGCCAGTCCAAGTTTTGTATTTACCTGGTATGTTGCATGAACTTTACAGAGGGTAAATACAAATCTTGGACCGGCAATATTTTCAAACACTGCACAGTCATTTTAAATATACCTTATATCTTCTCTGTACTATGTTTGGTTGGTCTAAGGTCTGCTAACATGATCTATCCTCTCTGTGCTGTGATTAGTGCTTGTTCTGTGTGTATCACAACAATCTGCGGATGTCAACATCTTGACCTGCACGATTATGACCCAATCCTCCTGGCTGGCATAGTTGATGACAACATCTTGACCTGCACGATTATGACCCAATCCTGGCAGGCAAACTGGCATAGTCGATGTCAACATCTTGACCTGCACGATTATGACCCAATCCTGGCAGGCAAACTGGCATAGTCGATGTCAACATCTTGACCTGCACGATTATGACCCAATCCTCCTGGCTGGCATAGTTGATGACAACATCTTGACCTGCACGATTATGACCCAATCCTCCTGGCAGGCAAACTGGCATAGTCGATGTCAACATCTTGACCTGCACGATTATGACCCAATCCTCCTGGCTGGCATAGTTGATGACAACATCTTGACCTGCACGATTATGACCCAATCCTGGCAGGCAAGCTGGCATAGTTGACAACATCTTGACCTGCACGATTATGACCCAATCCTCCTGGCAGGAAAGCTGGCATAGTTGATGACAACATCTTGACCTGCACGATTTTGACCCAATCCTGGCTGACATGGTTGACACATCTCTGTGCACTTGGCCGGACAGAGACCAAAGCATCCAATGAAATCTTGAGCTGGCTTTCTCTAACATTCCGGATTCCTAAGTCACACCTCGGTGTGCTGAGGTAAGGGATTCAACCCCTACATCAGTGTAAGTTCGCCTGGTGGCGAGGGACACTGGTAATAGGGAAAGCTAATCCACACACAAAATTCAGTTCCGTGCTACAAGAAATAGTGTGTATGGTCTACGCTGGAGTTCAAAGCGAGCGAGCTCAATAACAAAAAAAGCCAAGGTAATTCAGTGCACACCCTGAGATAAAGAAACTACAACTATAGAAAACGCATTCTGTGAAGGGACGGGGTTTGTGCTATTTCTCTATGACTACCAGGCCTCGCTTTGGTTTCTGGGGTTCTAGAAATACAGAATGAAAAGAGTTTATGAAAGAAGTAAAAAAAAGAGGCAAGTGAAACATTTCGGCTACGTTAAAAGGCATAACTTCCTCTTCTTCTTCTTCTTCAGCTTTCCGAGCATTGAGGTTCTTTGCTGCAAATACAATCCGTCTCCATTCGTCTCTCTGGTGGACCTTCTCTTGCCAGTCGTTGACTGGCATAACACTCTTATAAAATCCATGCTGGAGGCAAGAGGTAGACAACCATACAAGTGGGAAGATAACATCAAGAGATGCACGAATAGCAGTCTGACAGTATGTAAAATCAGGGCGAGTGACAGTGTTGGACATCCACTACGCCAAGCTCAATTGTGGAGACGGCACCGATTGATTGATCTTGACTCAGAGAAAAAAATATCATTGTCATTAGGGGTTGCAGAAATGTATTTCCCACTAGGCACAGGCGCTCGTGTTTCAGGCCTCATTGCTGAATTCTCGATCTTCATTGACATGTCACGTTCTGCGTTCACGATAACAGAAAGGACACTTCACCACGCCTTGAGACGTCTGAACCATAAGTTGCATGACCCACTTTTTAATAGACCAGCCACCACTAGGGGTATGACGTCAGTATCACACCGGCAGCCTTGCCTTCCCAGTACATTCCTTGTACCCATTTGAGGGTACGTCAACTTGGAGACCAGTCAGTTTTAAACTTCCAGTAGGATATGGATTCTATCCCACAACCACCAGACCGGGTGCCAGGCTTTAGCCTTCACCATGACCGACCTAATGCTGTCGTCTTCATTTCCCAACCCATCTGAGTAGCTTCAGCACACATCCGGAAGTGAACAAGTTCAGACGCAAGTTCAATGTCGGTCACATAGTGTCTTCGCTAGAGTTGGAACTTTGGACTTGGCACCGTCCACCAACAAAGAAACCTCACACAGTATTCCACCAACAAAGATACCTCACACAATATCCTACCAACAAAGACACCTCACACAGTATTCCACCAACACCACACCTCACACACTATTCCACCAACAAATAAATCACACACAGTATTCCATCAACATAGAAACCTCTCACAATACTCCAGCAACAACACATAACCTCACACAATATTTCACCAAACAACACAGACACCTCACACAGTATTCCACCAACACAGAAGAAACCTCACACAGTATTCCACCAACGTAGAAACCTCACACGGTATTCCACATACACAGAAACTCACACAGTATTCCACCAAAAAAGAAACCTTACACAGTATTCCACCAAAATAGAAACTTCACAAAGTATTCCACCAAAATAGAAACCACACACAGTATTCCACCAAAATAGAAACCTCACACAGTATTCCACCAACAATGAAATCTAACAGTATTCTACCGACAAAGAAACCTCACACAATATTCCCCCAACACAGAAGCTTAACACAGTATTCCACCTACGTTGAAACCTCACACAGTATTCCACCAACGTAGAAACCTTACACAGTATTCCACTAACACAGAAAACTCACACAGTATTCCACCAACATAGAAATCTTACACAGCATTCCACCAACCCAGAAGAAACTCCACACAGTATTCCGCCAAGATAGAAACCTCGCAAAGTAATCCGCAAACATAGAAACCTCACACAGTATTCCACCAACATAGAAACCTCACACAGTATTCCAGCAACACATAAACCTCACACAGTATTTCACCAACATCTAAACCTCACACAGTATTCCACCAAACAACACAAAAACCTCACACAATACTCCAACAACAACACAGAAATCTCACACAGTATTCCACCAAACATCACAGAAAACTCACACAATATTCCACCAACTCAGAAACCTCACACAGCACTCCAGCAACAACGCAAAAAATCTCACACAATATTCAACCAACACCTCCAAGAATATTCCACTAAACAACACAGAAGCCTCACACAATATTCCACCAACACAGAAACCTCATAAATATCCCACCAACAACACATAAACCTCACACAATATTTCACCAAGAACACAGAAACTTCACAAAATACTCCACCAACAACACATAAACCTCAAACAATATTCTACCAACAACACATAAATATCACACAATTTTTCACCAACACAGATATCTCACACAATACTCCACCAACAACACATAAACCGTACACAATAGTCCACCAACAACATATAATTATAATCCTTACACGATAGTCCAACAACAACACATAAACCTTACACAATAGTCCACTAACAACACTTAAATATCAAACAATGTTCCATCAACAACACAGAAACCTCACACAATATTCCACCAAACAACACATAAACATCACATAATATTCTAAAAACGCAAACACCTCACACAATACTCCACCAACAACACATAAACATCACACAATATTTCACCAACAACACATAAATCCCACACACTATTCCACCAACATGGAAACCCCACAGTTTGCCGCTTCAATCCGGCCACATGAGGTTACTTCGATGTTTTTGGGTTTGCCACGATTTTCACGCTACAGTAACAAACACATTGTGATTTAATTATTATCCCGACCTTCTTGTGTTCGAGTTATCACGAACCATCCCTTCAGTTTACTTATTTATAGTAATAATCCCGTCGTTCCTATTTTGAGTAATGTAAAAATATTTTCCCAACCATCTCGGCCCGGTTTTAGAAGTATGCAACTTTTCGTCTTATTTTCAACGACAGCCAAGTAATAATTGCTCAATTAATTTCCACAAAAGTGGCTTTCTGTTATAAATAAACACAGGGTGTGTTAGTCATGTTTTAACCTCGCTTTGTCCTCGGTGTGAGAAAAGAATTTGCGCACTCGCAAGATATCCTGGTCTTGAACAAACAAGGCAGATTTAAAGAATTCCAATCCAGCTTTCTATGGAAATGTTTGCCCAACATTCGCCACAAAGGCACTTGAGGGAAATTATGAAATATATACGCTAGAAAACGTGATTTGCGGGGTCTGGCGTAGTAGGAGTGTGTGGTGGGGTGTGGTGTGGAGGGGCTTCGCGTGGTAGGAGTGTGTGTGTGTGTGGGGGGGGGGGATTTTAAGTAGAGGGGATAAAAGGTGGGAATTGTGTGTCCGGTGGTTCTCACATTGGTATTGTGTGTGTGGGGGAGGGGGGCATGAGATGGTTGCCTTAGAATGTTTTATTCTCCTTTAGTTTCCTAGTTTGCCTTGTTATATAATTTTGTCCTTGTCATCATCATAATCATCAGAATCATGACAAGAATGATCATCATAATCATCATCAGAATCATCATCACCATTATCAGAATCATCATCACAATTATCAGAATCATCATCATCAGAATCATGACAAGAATGATCATCATAATCATCATCAGAATCATCATCACCATTATCAGAATCATCATCACCATTATCAGAATCATCATCACAATTATCAGAATCATCATCATCCTTAGAATCATGATTATCAGAATCATCATCACCATTATCAGAATCATCATCACAATTATCAGAATCATCATCATCCTTAGAATCATGATTATCAGAACCATCATCACCAGAATCATCAGCATCATCATCATCATTATCAGAATCATCATCACCATTATCAGAATCATCATCATTATCAGAATTATCATTATTATCAGAATCATAAGAATCACCATCATTATCAGAATCATCATCATCATTATCAGAATCACCATCACCATTATCAGAATCATCATTACAATCATCATCACCGTTATCAGAAACATCATTATAATTATCATCACCGTTATCATCATCATTATAAATATGAACACCAGCATCAACCTTCTCCCCGTCTTCTTCTTCTTCTTTCTCTGCATTGTATTCTTCCGTATTGTGTTATACGTTCTGCTCGTCTCCCTCATCGTTATTTTTTTTTCCATTATCTTCATCATTACCCTCAACAACACCATCACCATTATCATCGCCACCACCCGCATCATCATCAGCAGTTATGTGTGATTGGGGGATGGGTGACTGGGGGTGGGTGGGTGGCGGATGTGTGGGTGGGTGAGTGTGTAGGTTGGGGGATGTGTGTAAGTGGGGGAAATGTGGGTGGGTGCGGGATATGTGGGTTGGCGGGAATATGTGTGGGTGGGGGATGTGTGTTTGGCTGGGTGGTTGGGGATGTGTTAGTGGGTAGTGGAGGATATGTGGATGGGTGAGAGGATGTGGATGGGGGGGGGGGGATGTGTGGGTGGGTGGGGGATGTGTGGTGAGTGGGAGATGTGTGTGTGGCTGGGCAGATGTGTGCAGGTGGGGGTGTGTGTGGGTGTGGGATGGGTTGATGGGTAGGGGAATGTATGTGTGCCTTGGGGTGTGTGTATGGTTTGGTAAGCGATGTGTGTGTGTGGGTGGATGGGGGATGGGTGGGTGGGGGATGTATTTCATAACATGGTAACATGCATTGTTTATGTTTACAACATTCATTTGACAATGTTTTTTTCCTATGTGAATGTATTATGCACTATTGATGAACGAAAGATGAGTGATTGGAAGGGCCAAATGTAAGACGGGCCTGCGTGCCCAATTTGTTACCTTTGAAAATAAAGTCCGTTCGTTCGTTCGTTCGTTCGTTCGTTCGTTCGTTCGTTCGTTTGTTTGTTTGTTCGTTCCGTTCGTTCAACACCACCTTGTGTTATAGTTCACAACATCCTACCTACAATCAAGCAACTTATTACAAACATCAGAAAGAGACAGTAATCGTGTTTTGGCCACGTTATGAGAAGGCACAAATTTGAACATGTTGTGGCAACCGGGGAAAAAATTGCGGAAAGAGAGATAGAGGAAGACAACGTGAGAAGATTCCTGACAGTCTTGTGTCATGGCACGGGAGAGAGTCAACACACGAATTGATCCATGTCGTCGGAGATCGTATTTTGTGGAGAGGCGTGATCGCCCATGCCAGCCAGCAAGGCACTTGATGATGATTATGACAATCAACCAGAAAGGGGCGGTTTCATAGAACAGCGCTAGTATACAACTATTTATTGTTACTTCGGAATACAACATGCTGCAACAGTTTGAGAATCCCCGATCCGTGTCCTATAAAACTCTGAGAGATGCCAGCATTGAGGTCACGCACAGGTGGAAGAGGGACCAGGTGAGTCGTGTGGTCATGATATGTCAGGATTTGAACTCACCTGTTCCGTTGACAGGCATTTAGCGACTGACTAAAGCCTCTGTTTTGACAACTGTGTGAAATTTCTCTATTTGAGTCAAATGTGTGAGCATTCTCACTTGGTAGAATATTGTGTGTCGTTTCTATGTTGGTGGAATAATGTGTGAGGTTTCTGTGTTGGTAGAATACTGTGTGAGGTTTCATTCTTGGTGGAATACTGTGTGAGGTTTCTCTCTTGGTGGAATAATGTGTGAGATTTCACTGTTGGCAGAATACTGTATGGGGTTTCTCTCTTGTTTGGAATAACGTGCAAGGTTCACTGTTGGTAAGATACAGTGTGAGGTTCCACTGTTGGTGGAATACTGTGTGAGGTTTCAATCTTGGTGGAATACTGTGTGAGATTTCTCTCTTGGTAGAATAATGTGAGGTTTATATATTGGTGGAATACTGTGTGAGGTTTCTATGTTGATGGAATACTGTGTGAGGGTTTTGTGTTGATGGAATACTGTGTGAGGTTTCTCTCTTGGTGGAATACTGTGTGAGGTTCTATGTTAGAGAAATACTGTGTGAGGTTTCTGTGTTGTTTGGTGGAATACTGTGTGAGGTTTCTGTGTTGGTGGAATACTGTGTGAGGTTCTGTGTTAGAGAAATACTGTGTGAGGTTTCTGTGTTGTTTGGTGGAATACTGTGTGAGGTTTCTGTGTTGGTGGAATACTGTGTAAGACTTCTGTGTTGGAGGAATACTGTGTGAGGTATCATTCTTGGTGGAATACTGTGTGAGGTGTCTCTATTGGTGGAATAATGTGTGAGGTTTCACTGTTGGTAGAATAATGTGTGAGGTTTCTGTGTTAGTGGAATACTGTGTGAGGTGTCTCTCTCTTGGTGGAATACTGTGTGAGGTTTCTCTCTTGGTAGAATAATGTGTGAGGTTTCTGTGTTGATGGAATACTATGTGAGGTTTCTCTCATGGTGGAATAATGTGTGAGTTTTCATTCTTGGTAGAATACTGTGTGAGGTTTCTTTCTTGGTGGAATACTATGTGAGGTTTCTGTATTTGTTGGATACTGTGTGAGGTTTCTGTATTCAGTGGAATACTGTGTGAGGTTTCTGAGTAGGTGGAATACTGTGTGAGGTTTCTCTCTTGTGGAATACTGTGTGAGGTTTCTTTGTTGGTTGGAAACTGTAGGAGGTTTCTGTGTTGGTGGATTACTATGTGAGAATTCTGAGTTGGTGGAATATTGTGTGAGGTTTCTGTGTTGGTGGAATACTGTATGAGGTTTCTGTGTTAGTGGAATACTGTGTGAGGTTTCTCTTTTGTGGAATAATGTGTGAGGTTTCTGTGTTGGTGGAATATTGGGTGAGGTTTCTGTGTTGGTGGAATAATGTGTGAGGTATCAGTGATGGTGGAATACTGTGTGAGGTTTCTGTGTTGGTGGAATACTGTGTGAGTTTGTGGAATGCTGTGTGAGGTTTCTGTTGGTGGACTACTGTGTGAGGTTTCTGTGTTGGTGGAATACTGTGTGAGTTTTCTGTGTTGGTGGAATATCGTGTGAGGTTTTTGTGTTGGTGGAATATTGTGTGAGGTTTCCGGTTGGTGGACTACAGTGTGAAGTTTCTGTGTTATTGGAACACTGTGTGAGGTTTCTGTGTTGGTGGAATCCTGTGTGTGGTTTCTGTATTGGTGGAATACTGTGTGAGATTTCTGTGTTGGTGGAATATTGTGTGAGGTTTCATTCCTGGTAGAATATTGTGTGAGGTTTCTGTATTGGTGGAATACTGTGTGAGGTTTCTGTATTGGTGGAAGACTATGTGAGATTTCTTTGTTGGCGGAATACTGTGTGATGTATCATTGCTGGTGAAATATTGTGTGATGTTTCTGTGTTGGTGGAATACTATGTGAGGTTTCTGTGTTGGTGGAATACTGTGTGAGATTTCTCTTTTGTGGAATACTGTGTGAGGTGTCTGTGTTGGTGGAATATTGGGTGAGGTTCTGTGTTGGTGGAATAATGTGTGAGATGTCAGTGTTGGTGGAATACTGTGTGAGGTTTCTGTGTTGTGGAATACTGTGTGAGGTGTAACAACTATTGGTTATAATACATGAATATCAATTGTTGAACCGTTTGTGGTTCATTAATAAACACACATGTATTGTTTAGCTCTGGTAGAACACAACCGACCACACAATCATCAATACAACCACCCACACAACCAACCAACCACTCACTCAACGAACCACGCACACTCACACAATGAAACAACCACATAGTCACCAACACAGCCACCCACACAATCACCCACACAGCTACCCACACAATCACCCATACAGCCACCCACACAATCACCCATACAGTCACCCACACAATCACCCACACAACCACCCACACAATCACCCATACAGCCACCCAGTCTATTAGACAGTGTCCAGATACCATATAGTGACGTAGGCAGCTGTTATACAGCTGTGATTTTATAGTAACATAACAAATGTCAGTCAGCTGTTTGTGAAGTAAAATAACAAATGTAAATCAGCTGTTTGTGAAGTAACATAACAGATGTATTTGTTCCAGCCACAAGTTAGTTACCATGTGTGAGACGACGTCAGCTGGTTTGGCCCTCATCGTCTTGAGTTTACTAAGTCTGCTACACAACATCGGAGGGCAGAGTTCGGATCCAGGTACGCCTGTTATCATCATCATCTCATCTCATCTTGTTTCTCTTGTACCTTGAGGTGTCAAGGTGCAGCATAAACAGCAGGAGAGTGTCTTTTATGGGCATCATTTATCGACATTCTCATGGACTGTTATTTCCTCTGTCCATTGTGTGTTTGTGAGTGTGCGTGTGTGTCTCTCTCTCCTCCTCTCTCTCCTCCTCTCCTTTACTCTCTTTCTCTCTATCAGTGTGTGTGTGTCTGTCTGTCTGTCTGTCTGTCTGTCTGTCTGTCTGTCTGTCTGTCTGTCTGTCTGTCTCACTCACTCTGACACTCACTAACTCTTGGGGGCTGAGTGGTATCGAGGTATGGTACCTGCCTCGAATGCTGGAGGTCCTGGGTTCAAGCCCCGGCAACGGCCGGGATTTTTTCACATAAACTTCTATTTAAAAAAAATTGCCCTGGTCTCTGGGTAGTGAGATCAGACGCCCGTGTGTATTGTTGCGCACGTAAAAAATTCATTGGCAGTTGAAAATAGAAAAAGAGTAGCCTAACGGCGCTGCCTGGGCAAAATTTCGAGTTAAAAATCTACCCAAAGTATTTCCGGATCCTCGCCGGTGCTACGGAGTTCGTGCACTGAGCTGAGATTCTCCAGACTCAGGCTGGAGTTAGGAGTAGAACGGAACACTTATGGGTTACACTCGTGTGCCGTGATGTTGATCCGTCGACTAAACTAAACTAAACTGAACTAAACTCAACTCACTCTCCCATGATTGCTTGCTTGCTTTTGTATATGCATGTGAACAAATTATCAGAATATATCATCAAATGAAGAACTTCTTGATTGTAGTATCAAGTATAATTGATCATCAATCTTCTCCACCATAATGTTGGATGTGGCATCAGGTATAACACATCACTTGACCAAGGAAGTCTCCGTGGCGAAGTGGTCAAGCCGTCTGACTCGGGCTCCGAAGGCTGTGGATCGTCGCTGGAGCCACGGTGTTTGCGCTTTGTGCGACGCTTTCCACGCTGTGGAAAGAGACTGAGCCATATGGGATAAAAATCTGGTGCAATGAAGTCGACCCTGTCGACTTTCAAGTTGACTTTTTAAAAATTGAATTGACCAATCGTCTCAGCTAGAATGTTGGGTGTTGGATTTGTCTTATGCTTTCTAGCGTATGTCTTCTCGTGTGTAAATGAAGGTGACGACAGACAAGTCACAGTGTTTGCATTATGATCTTGTTTCTATCTCCCTGTCGATTCCCCGCCCAATGGGAACTTGTGGGCCTGAATGTTTGCTCCCTGAGACTTAATCATGTTGCTGTTGTTTATAACATACTAGCTGACCCGGCCCGGCTTCGCCCAGGCCCTGGAGGGGATCTATCTATCTATCAGTCTGTCTGTCTGCTTGTTTGTCTGCCTGTCTGGCTGACCCGGCCCGGCTTCACCCAGTCCCTGGTGGGGAGCATCTCATTTAATTCATATAAGTAGTCATATAAGCTCTCCCGTTCCCGACTATCTGTCTGTCTGTCTATCTGTCTGTCTGTCTGTCTGTCTGACCCGGCCCGGCTTCACCCAGTCCCTGGTGGGGAGCATCTCATTTAATTCATATCCGTAGTCATATAAGCTCTCCCGTTCCCGATTGTCTGTCTATCTGTCTGTCTGTCTGACCCGGCCCGGCTTCACCCAGTCCCTGGTGGGGAGCATGTCATTTAATTCATATAAGTAGTCAAATAAGCTTCCGTTCCCGACTATCTGTCTGTCTGTCTATCTATCTGACCCGGCGTGGTTTCGCCCAGCTCCTGGCGCACAGTAACTTAAAAGAATGTCCTTCCACACACCATTCATTATTTTTAATGAAAACTGTTTTTAATCACCGACATGACAATTGATAAGTTCTTTAAGCAGGAAAAGATGGGTTACAATGTTATGCATTATGCATTATTTTTATGCAAACTTTGAAAATGCCTTAAAGATTATATCATTATTTATTATAACTTATATGCCTGAAAATAACTATAGACAAAGAGTTTAACAATAGTAAAAGTAAGTCCAACAATATGACTATAAAGTATATAGAAATGTTATTAAAAGTTATGCCCCTTGAAATAACTTTTCTAGAGTGAAGTCCCCCTGCTATATAGAACTTATATATTGAAAAATGAAAAAGTAAATGTTATTAAATAAGTAGAAGATTTTACACTATGAAAATATTATAGTCGGTTGCACAGGAATGAAAGGAAGACGTGTAGAAAATTTCATCTCAATCGGATGTACCGTTATCGAACGCATACAATACAAACAAACAAAGCCACATACACTCTGTTTTATAGATATACTCATATAGATTCAAAACATTGTATTCCCGTAGTGAATTTAAACACAGACTCTATCAAAACAATATTGTACGATTTACTGTCTGGCTTATTTCGCTGCATCTCGTCAGTTGTATACTGTATTATCTATTGAAGCCTGATCTATTAGATGATTTCATCAATTTCTATGCAAAAGATTGACTTTATGTTAAGTGTTAGACTTCTGTGGGGCTCGACCTTCGAACAATATCAACGAGTATATATTTAGTATTTCAGTTAAAGTATTATTTATTTGTTCACTTCAATTGATATATAAATCTGCAGTATGCACTGACGAGATGCAGTGAAATATGCCAGTGAAGAAATGGCGCAATTCCTTGTTTACGGCATCCGTGTTAAATATCGCATATTCTCGTAATGACGCTAGAAACCAATGTATCTCTCTGGTGTTTCCAGACACGTGCCGCAAACAGTGTGAAGGTCAGTTAAAGTTTTACCGACAGTTCTTCGTCAATCCGCTGTATCTGGCGGGCATTTCAAAGTTGTGTTTGGACAAGTGCCCGACGGAGCAGACGTCCACACCAAGTGAGTATCTCGTCCCTTGGCCAGTGTTGGCAAACGTGGGCCGCAGGTTATTATTTCGTGTCTTACAGTTCTTACCACGTGTGTGAACATTCCATCTTAACAGCTGTATGCGTTTCTTAGAGATATGCATGGTGTTCAACGATATATGAACAGCTGTATGCGTTTCTTAGAGATATGTATGGTGTTCAACGATATATGAACAGCTGTATGCGTTTCTTAGAGATATGTATGGTGTTCAACAAAAGTCCCCTTGTTTGGTGTGTAACTCTGCGTGTAATATACTGGACACGACATCCATGTTGTAAAGTACTGAATGTACAAGGAAAATGAGATTCCTGCAAAGAATACTCAGGGTATCATGCAGAGAGAAAATCAGACTTCACCCAGTCGGGATTATCCCAGCGCTAGATTTAATTAGAAAACAGAAAGTGAAACGGTTTGACCACATAACAAGGCTACCAACTGACATTATATCACAACATTCAATGATGTACAGACCAAATGGAACCAGAAGAAGAGGCCGACCATGGGCAGAGGGAATAACAGAGTCCATGGAAATCTCTATACATGAAGTCCATAAGCGGGCACTCTCCGGTTGTTTATGGTTCACCCCAAAACCGCAAGATACAAGACATGGTAACACGGCATGAACTACAAGAAGATTTACATTATACAAGACAGAAGGCTGTGGACAGACATGATTACCAACACCACACAGCATGGATTATAAGAAGATTGGTAGTACACGAGTAAGGTGTGGAATGCGCCTGGCCCTGCAGCCAGCAGGGTTAGGATCGGCTAGCCTCTCCCAGGAGGGGTGAAGAGCGAAAATTAGTAGCCTGCCGATGACCCGCAGACTACACAAGTCAACCCCCACCTCCAAGTGGTGCAGACCGGGCAACCATGACCGCGAGGTCATGGGCTAACGGGGCTATGGCTCGCCATAGGGGATGGACTCCCTGTGGTCAGATTTGTGTCCTAAACCTGCGACTGGCCTAGCAAGCCGGCAGGGGATCTTCATACTGCTCGTAGAAAAACCAAGAAGTATAAACGGAATAAAAGAACAAACAATCACAACATATGTACAGATATACGCACCATGTAATGCAAACAATAATGAGCAAGAATGCGAGGACTTCTACGAAGACATACATGACGTGCTAAACAAAATAGATAAGCAGGACAACATCATAGTTATGGGAGACTTCAATGCAAGACTAGGACATAACAGAGTGGGCATAGAAAAACACCTGGGAGCATTTGGAGATCAGCAAAATGAAAGGAATGATAACGGAAGTAGACTGATAGAGCTTTGCAGCCAACACGACCTCTATATAACAAACACATTCTATAAACATAAAGATTCGCAAGTATACACCTGGTATAAATGGAACAATCTAGATACTAAAAGCCAAATTGATTTTATATTAACAAGAAATAACAGAAAGAGAAATATATTAGATGCAAGAGCAGTGCCCAATTTCAGTATAAACACAGATCATAAAGCAGTCGTTGCCACAATAAGAACCATTAGAAGAAGAAAACAAAGAGCAGGAAAATACATGCCATGCGAATCAGTAAACTTAAAAAACCTTAAAGACGAGGCAGTAAGGGAAAATTATGAGAAAGAACTAACTGAACTCTTTGTAAAATTACCTACGGAAAGAAAAACAGTGGAAGAAGAATGGGAGATGTTCAAATCAAGCATTTTAAATACTGCAAAAATAACATGCGGAACCACGAAAAAACGCAAAACACGGATAAAGAAAATAACAAGTTGGTGGAACGCAGAAGTAAAGAAAGCGGTAAAAGAAAAAAAGGAAAAATATAAAAAGTGGTTGAAGAGCAAACAGGAATGTGATTACAGAGAATACAGAATAGCGAGAAGACATGTGAGTAGAATAGTAAAGAGGGAAAAACAAAAAGACTGGGAAGAGTATGGAGAAACCCTAAATAAAAACTACAAGGAGGCAACCAGAAACTTCTACAAAAAGATAAGTGCAATGCGAACCAGAGACCCAACTGAAATAATTAACAGCGAAAATGGAGAACCAATAAGTGAACAAAAACAGATCCTAATAAGATGGAAGCAGTATTTCGAACAACTTCTCAACATCCCATCAGATGTCACAGGAATTCAAGAGACCAACACAGATGTCACCGAGGAACTAGAACCAGACATACTAAAAGAAGAAATTATAGAAGCCATTAGATTAGCCCCATTAAACAAATCACCAGGACAGGATGAAATACCAAATGAACTAATTAAAGCAGCAAGGGAAGTAGGAACAGCTTGGCTACATAGACTATTCAACCATGTTTGGGTAGAACAACAGACACCACGAGACTGGGGAAACGCCATAATTATCCCAATTTGGAAAAACAAAGGCAGCAAAAGAGATTGCACACAATACAGAGGCATTTCACTGTTGAGTCATACTGGGAAAATATTTTGCAAAATTCTTGAAAAAAGATTACGAACTACTTTAGAACCCCAGCTAAGCGAAACGCAGCTTGGATTTAGGAAAAACAAAGGATGCACAGACGCCATTTTTGCTCTTAGACAACTTATAGAAACATCAATTGAATTCAATGAAACACTCTACTTAGCCTTTGTCGACCAAGAAAAGGCATTTGATAGGGTAGATAGAAACAAGCTGTGGGAAATCCTTAAACAATATGGAGTGAGTACACATCTAACAAACCTATGCAGAAGTTTATACAACAACAGTGAATGCATAGTGAGAGCAACTGGAGAACACTCAGAACCCTTCACCATAAGATCTGGAGTACGACAAGGTTGTGTCCTGTCCCCTCTCTTGTTCATAACATATATAGACAACATATGTAAAGAAACCAGCCAAGCAGAGACAGCAAGAATACCGCATGACGAGAACACAGAAGAAGAACCATCTGCAAATCTAACCATTAGAGAACTCCTGTTTGCGGACGACCAAGCACTAATAGCAAAATCAGAAGCTGAATTACAAGACCACATGAATAGTCTAAACGAAATGTGTAGGGAACATAACATGAAAATTAGCACAAGCAAAACAGAGGTAATGACTATAAGCTAAAGAAGAACAAACAGCAACAATTCACCTAAACGAACATCCCTTGAAACAAGTAAAGAGCTTCAAGTACCTAGGAAGTATAATATCATCAAATGGCAGATCAGAAGACGAGATCGAAAATAGGTGCAATAAGGCAAATCAACTCATTGGACAAATGGCACCCATACTAAAGAACAAACATGTATCAATAACTACTAAGAAAGCACTTTACAACACAATCTTCCTACCAACTCTGTGCTACCAATGCCAAACCTGGACAATGACAGAAAAAGAGAAAAGAAAAATCACAACAACAGAAATGAGGTTTCTGAGAAGAATACTCAACGTATCAAGAAGAGATAAGATCAGAAATGAAGAAATCAGGACTAAAGTAGGGGTTAAAGCTGCTCTAGATTTTATTAGAAAGCAGCAAGTCAAATGGTTTGGCCATGCAAGTAGGCAACCAGTCAACAGCATGCCACAACAAGCAATGATGTACAGACCAGATGGAAACAGAGGAAGAGGCCGACCACGTAAACGTTGGACTGAGGGAATAACAGAATCCATGGGAATGTCGATATACGAAGCCCATAACCGGGCACTCTCACGAAGTTTATACTTCACCTCGACACCGCAAGGTACAAGAGGAACATGATGAGAGATGAGAGAGGGGATAGTACACGAGACAGAAGGCTGTGGACAGACATGATCACCAACACCACACAGTATGGACTATAAGAAGATTGGCAGTACACGAGACAGAAGGCTGTGGACAGACATGATCACCAACTCTACATGACCTGGACTATAAGAAGATTGACAGTACACCGCCTTCTGTCTCGTGTACTGGCAATCTTCTGGAGACATGATCAGACTGCATGGACTGACTATACGAGGAAGATATTTAGCTAGCTACGTGGCATCAAGCAGATGGGGCACATACCTGATCCAAGACTTCGTGATCCTATGCAATTTCGAAACATGACTGCCCACATTTATCGGCATGACACATGATGATAACAATGATATTTGTCCACGCTAAACATAATATGCTTGTGGTGTGTGTTATTTATTATTTCTTCAATTGGGCACTGATGGGGCAAGTGTTTAAAATAACATTGATTCAGTTTTTCTGGTGCTTGGCCAGTTTTCTGCAGACATGGAGGCTGAATGTTAAGAATGGTAACATGTTTCGACAAAGAAACCGATCAGGTTGTCTCTTCTGAATTTTCAGGGTTTGTTTTAAACAATTTGAAGATGCCATCACAATTAGCAAGCATGTTGACAAGACAAGGTGATAAATGCAAACAATTGATGACAAAGACAAGTGCTAAATACCTTGTCTGGCAATGTGACAAAGCTGCTATATAATATTGATAGGGTGCCCAAAGTTTATTAACTTTGTATCTGTATTTGTATTTTCTGTATCTAATTTCTCTAATCAGTTTACGGTTTTCATATATTTCTTGAAGACAGAGAGCGTTGTGAATATTCCACAAAAGACTGTCTCAGGCATTATACCTTTAACATTATACAAGTTTATACAAGGGGCTTCAAATTTTAAATGCGTGCGTGCGTGCGTGTGCGTGTGTGTGTGTGTGTGTGTGTATGTGTGTGTGTGTGCGCGCGCGCACGAATGTATTCTGGGGGGGGGGGAACTAAACAACAAATGTATCATTTTTCGATATAGTCACCACTGCGTTCAATGCAAGTCCTCCAGCACCGATAAAGTGCTTGGATTCTTGTAGAAAAAAAACTTCTCTTGGATCACTACTCGGTGTGCCTGACCCGGTCGTGAACAGTCTGTCACAGAAGTCACGACGTTTTCCAACTTCTTTCTCCACTCATACACTTGTTGGACTGACAGGCATGCACCACCATACTGGACCTTTATTCACCCTTTCATTGATCAAAAACCTGATAACAGAACGCTGCTCTTCTTTGGGGCATGTCAAAATTGGGGCGGCCATCTTTAAACTGTCCTTATAAATGTCACCGGGTTTGTCTGTACCGTGATGTCACGTGCTAAACACTCTTGACATCCTTAACAACAGTATTGACGGGTTACAAGACAATAGCATGGTTATTGTAATTGCTATCACGTTTTTAAGGTTTTCATCTGAAGCCCCCTTGTAAATGCACTCACATACGCAGACATAGATAGGCGTACATACACATACACCCCCTCCCCTCCACACACACACACACACACACACACACACATATATATATATATATATATATATATATATATATATATATATATATGTGTGTGTGTGTGTGTGTGTGTGTGTGTGTTTTATTGCTATTAATACACAATGACAAGAAACAACAATCATAGGCCTACCCATCCATCAACATCGATTTCAAAAACGGTCTCTGCTGTAACGGTCGAGTTATCGTTGCTTGATGACACTGCAGTGTTTCCATCCGCCCCTATGTCTTCACAGCCACTACCACCACCACCACCATCACCACAATAACAACATCAACAACAACAGAAGAAAGCCTAACAAACTCAACGCCATCAGTAACTACAACAACAACATCGACATCGACACAGACGTCAGGATTAGGTAAGTGAAAATGTGTACGCCTTTGTTGTAGTCTACATGTCTGTAGCTGTTATACGTCTGGCGGCGTCTATGGCGAAGTGGTAGCCAACCCGATATTTTGTGATTAGATTAAGTTTTGGCTATGCTTATAATACTACATAGTATATGCATAATACTATATGTATTAAACCATTAACATATGCTATTTTGTGAATCTCGATATATGATGCTATAAACGGGCACTCTTCCGCTGTTTAAACTTCACCTCGACATCGCAAGGTACACGACGAACAAGATGAGATGTGATTATGAGGTTAAGTTGACATAATTGTGTGTTTACATTACGCTGGATAATTTTGAGAGGATATGTATATTATTATGCATTGCAGCTTTTTCTCAGTAACTTTTATGAGTATAAAATGTATGAAAAACTCATATTAAATAAAAGAATAATGTTGTGGAAATTTCCAGCATTCAGTTGTTAACACACCGAATGCCGTTTGAACAACACTTGTGATCGGAGTGCTCGACAAACGAGAAATATGCACAATCGAATGTGTCCAGTAGAATCGTCATCAACAACCACCTTTCTTCAGACTACAGTTAACTGTTCTGTATTATCTTCGGCTGCGACTGTTACACTGTTATTATCTTCATCATCATGTGCCATGCTGATAAGGCGTCATGTTTCGCCATCTCACGCGATCACCAGAGTCGTGGATCAACTCAGTGTTCTTGTCTCAACTATACCAGGTAGCCAAGCCATCCAGGTATTTACTTCTCTACCTTCCCCTTGTTCGTTCCCCCTCAGTCTTGCCAGTTATCACCAAGTTCTCCAATTTATTTATTCTCATAAAGTGTCCAAGAACAAACAAATAGTGTCTATCTGCGTCTAATTTATCTAATCAGTTTTGTTTCTTGTAGGACTTGGTCATTTATTTTGCTGTTTGTCCATGGTATTCTTTGCATTTTCCTCAACAAACCACATTTTCCTAGCCATTGGATGTTTTTAAGCTTGTGAGCTCATTGTCAACGCTTCACATCCATTCAAAAGTAAAGACTCTATGCAGCATTTCAACACTCCTTTTTCCGTTGCAGTTGCCATCTTTTCATTGGTCAGTATGTTTTTGGACCGTTTATGAGAAGAAATAAATTGGAGAACTTGGTGACAACTAGCAAGATTGAGGGGAGGAGAACACTAGGAAGGCAGAGAAGTAAAATACCTGGATGGCTTGGCCACGTGGCATGATTGAGACAAGAACACAGAGCTGATCCACGAATCTGGTGATCGAGTGAGATGGTCAAACATAACCACCTAGGCTTATCGGCATGGCACATGGTGATGATGTTTTCCATCTGGCAAGTCTGCCTTCGCCACTGTTAGACAACTGTTTTTCACATTGTTGTAGTGCTCTTTCGGTTATTATGTCCCTTTGTGCCCGAGTTGTACAGCTTTCCGTGGAATTCTGATTGAAGGCTGTCGTGACGCGTGGACATCAGCTCGTTGTTTCTCAGTTCCTTTTCTTGTAATCGTGTTTTGGTAAAGCTAACAATCTACTTCTCGTAGATTGGTCGCCAATGGTCGACGTTTGGTGCAGGAGAGCCTGGCAGGTGATACCACAACATCTAGCTTAAGAATGGAGGTGGAGGCGGTCAGTGCAGCGTTCCGCTGGATAGAGAATACGACACACACACACACATCGTGATTGTCACTGACTTAGAAAGCATGCTGAGTAGGGTGAGGACAGGTAAGCCTTCGTGCAGACTTGCTTGCTTCGCTTCGGAAGTCACGGGTGACAAGCATCGCTTGGATCTTTTCTCCGGGGCATGCTGGAGTGCTGGGGAATGAACAGACGGACAGATTGGCTGGCTCGGCAAAACTTGGTGGAGTATTGATGCATGACAAGGCAGACGTGGTTGCGGCCTTGTGGGGGCACGTGTACACCTCGGAGGAGCAAATGGAGCCTGGCAAGAATGAGACAGCGTGGAGTGACGAGGGGATCTGGCCGACGCTCAACGCTCAGATGAAAGGCGAGACGGACATATAATCAGATTGCTACTGGTACTATTAGTGTTGGAACTCTTCGCTGGCTGCTGAGGATGGGGACGGAGCGCTTATGGGAATGCCCCGAATGTTGTGATGTCGGTTCCTAAATCGATCAATCAATCAATCTACTTCTCGTTTTTTTTTTTTTTTGGGTGATTCATTCATTGTGTAAGCAGCCTAGCGCGTGTGTAAGCAGCCTAGCGCGTGTGTAAGCAGCCTAGCGCGTGTGTAAGCAGCCTAGCGCGTGTGTAAGCAGCCTAGCGCGTGTGTAAGCAGCCTAGCGCGTGTGTAAGCAGCCTAGCGCGTGTTTGCAGCTAAGCGTGTGTGTTAGCAGCCTATTGTGTGCGTATGTGTCCTAGTGTGTGTGTATGCATCCTGGCGCGTCTGACCGAGTGTCTAGAACACCAAGTTGCCACTCCGTAGACCCATGTTCAAACCCTCGGTAAGGTGTGGATTTTTTTTTTTTCTGTCGGAGGCAAAAAGAAAAGATTAACCTGCACAGTTCACGGCGACTGCAATAGCCAGGCGGCCTTAATTCCTCAGACTCAAAGACCACCCTGTTTTGTTTAGTGGCTTGTAGTATGGTCTGCTATCTAAACTATCTCGTCTTGTGTATTGTAGTATGGTCTGCTATCTAAACTATCTCGTCTTGTGTATTGTAGCAAGGTGTGCTATCTAAACTATCTCGTCTTGTGTATTGTAGCAAGGTGTGCTATCTAAACTATCTCGTCTTGTGTATTGTAGCAAGGTGTGCTATCTAAACTATCTCGTTTCATGTCTTGTAGCAAGGTGTACTATCTAAACTATCTCGTCTTGTGTATTGTAGCAAGGTGTGCTATCTAAACTATCTTGTCTTGTGTATTGTAGCAAGGTGTGCTATCTAAACTATCTCGTCTTGTGTATTGTAGCAAGGTGTGCTATCTAAACTATCTCGTCTTGTGTATTGTAGCAAGGTGTGCTATCTAAACTATCTCGTCTTGTGTATTGTAGCAAGGTGTGCTATCTAAACTATCTCGTCTTGTGTATTGTAGCAAGGTGTGCTATCTAAACTATCTCGTCTTGTGTATTGTAGTATGGTCTGCTATCTAAACTATCTCGTCTTGTGTATTGTAGCAAGGTGTGCTATCTAAACTATCTCGTCTTGTGTATTGTAGTATGGTCTGCTATCTAAACTATCTCGTCTTGTGTATTGTAGCAAGGTGTGCTATCTAAACTATCTCGTCTTGTGTATTGTAGTATGGTCTGCTATCTAAACTATCTCGTCTTGTGTATTGTAGTATGGTCTGCTATCTAAAGTATCTCGTCTTGTGTATTGTAGTATGGTCTGCTATCTAAACTATCTCGTCTTGTGTATTGTAGCAAGGTGTGCTATCTAAACTATCTCGTCTTGTGTATTGTAGCAAGGTGTGCTATCTAAACTATCTCGTCTTGTGTATTGTAGCAAGGTCTGCTATCTAAACTATCTCGTCTTGTGTATTGTAGTATGGTCTGCTATCTAAACTATCTCGTCTTGTGTATTGTAGCAAGGTGTGCTATCTAAACTATCTCGTCTTGTGTATTGTAGCAAGGTGTGCTATCTAAACTATCTCGTCTTGTGTATTGTAGCAAGGTCTGCTATCTAAACTATCTCGTCTTGTGTATTGTAGTATGGTCTGCTATCTAAACTATCTCGTCTTGTGTATTGTAGCAAGGTGTGCTATCTAAACTATCTCGTTTCGTGTCTTGTAGCAAGGTCTGCTATCTAAACTATCTCGTCTTGTGTATTGTAGCAAGGTGTGCTATCTAAACTATCTCGTCTTGTGTATTGTAGCAAGGTGTGCTATCTAAACTATCTCGTCTTGTGTATTGTAGCAAGGTGTGCTATCTAAACTATCTCGTCTTGTGTATTGTAGCAAGGTGTGCTATCTAAACTATCTCGTCTTGTGTATTGTAGCAAGGTGTGCTATCTAAACTATCTCGTTTCATGTCTTGTAGCAAGGTCTGCTATCTAAACTATCTCGTCTTGTGTATTGTAGCAAGGTGTGCTATCTAAACTATCTCGTTTCATGTCTTGTAGCAAGGTGTGCTATCTAAACTATCTCGTCTTGTGTATTGTAGCAAGGTGTGCTATCTAAACTATCTTGTCTTGTGTATTGTAGCAAGGTGTGCTATCTAAACTATCTCGTCTTGTGTATTGTAGCAAGGTGTGCTATCTAAACTATCTCGTCTTGTGTATTGTAGCAAGGTGTGCTATCTAAACTATCTCGTCTTGTGTATTGTAGCAAGGTCTGCTATCTAAACTATCTCGTCTTGTGTATTGTAGTATGGTCTGCTATCTAAACTATCTCGTCTTGTGTATTGTAGCAAGGTGTGCTATCTAAACTATCTCGTCTTGTGTATTGTAGTATGGTCTGCTATCTAAACTATCTCGTCTTGTGTATTGTAGCAATGGTCTGCTATCTAAACTATCTCGTCTTGTGTATTGTGTAGCAAGGTGTGCTATCTAAACTATCTCGTCTTGTGTATTGTAGCAAGGTGTGCTATCTAAACTATCTCGTCTTGTGTATTGTAGCAAGGTGTGCTATCTAAACTATCTCGTCTTGTGTATTGTAGCAAGGTGTGCTATCTAAACTATCTCGTCTTGTGTATTGTAGCAAGGTGTGCTATCTAAACTATCTCGTCTTGTGTATTGTAGTATGGTCTGCTATCTAAACTATCTCGTCTTGTGTATTGTAGCAAGGTGTGCTATCTAAACTATCTCGTCTTGTGTATTGTAGTATGGTCTGCTATCTAAACTATCTCGTCTTGTGTATTGTAGTATGGTCTGCTATCTAAACTATCTCGTCTTGTGTATTGTAGCAAGGTGTGCTATCTAAACTATCTCGTCTTGTGTATTGTAGTATGGTCTGCTATCTAAACTATCTCGTCTTGTGTATTGTAGTATGGTCTGCTATCTAAACTATCTCGTCTTGTGTATTGTAGCTAATGGTCTGCTATCTAAACTATCTCGTCTTGTGTATTGTAGCAAGGTGTGCTATCTAAACTATCTCGTTTCGTGTCTTGTAGCAAGGTGTGCTATCTAAACTATCTCGTCTTGTGTCTTGTAGCAAGGTGTGCTATCTAAACTATCTCGTCTTGTGTATTGTAGCAAGGTCTGCTATCTAAACTATCTCGTCTTGTGTCTTGTAGCAAGGTGTGCTATCTAAACTATCTCGTCTTGTGTATTGTAGCAAGGTCTGCTATCTAAACTATCTCGTCTTGTGTATTGTAGCAAGGTGTGCTATCTAAACTATCTCGTCTTGTGTATTGTAGCAAGGTGTGCTATCTAAACTATCTCGTCTTGTGTATTGTAGCAAGGTGTGCTATCTAAACTATCTCGTCTTGTGTATTGTAGCAAGGTCTGCTATCTAAACTATCTCGTCTTGTGTATTGTAGCAAGGTGTGCTATCTAAACTATCTCGTCTGTGATATTGTAGCAAGGTGTGCTATCTTAAACTATCTCGTCTTGTGTATTGTAGCAAGGTGTGCTATCTAAACTATCTCGTCTTGTGTATTGTAGCATATGGCTGCTATCTAAACTATCCTCGTCTTGTGTATTGTAGCAAGGTGTGCTATCTAAACTATCTCGTTCATGTGCTATAGTAGCAGGTGTGCTATCTAAACTATCTCGTCTGGTGTATTGTAGCAAGGTGTGCTATCTAAACTATCTCGTCTTGTGTATTGTAGTATGGTCTGCTATCTAAACTATCTCGTCTTGTGTATTGTAGCAAGGTGTGCTATCTAAACTATCTCTCGTCTTGTGTTATAGTAGCAAGGTGTGCTATCTAAACTATCTCGTCTTGTGTATTTGTAGCAAGGTGTGCTATCTAAACTATCTCGTCCTTTGTGTATTGTAGCCAGTGTGTGCTATCTAAAACTATCTCGTCTTGTGTATTGTAGCAAGGTGTGCTATCTAAACTATCTCGTCTTGTGTATTGTAGCAAGGTGTGCTATCTAAACTATCTCGTCTTGTGTATGGTAGCAAGGTGTGCTATCTAAACTATCTCGTCTTGTGTATTGTAGCAAGGTGTGCTATCTAACTAACTATCTCGTCTTCATGTATTGTAGCAAGGTGTGCTATCTAAACTATCTCGTCTTGTGTATTGTAGCAAGGTGTGCTATCTAAACTATCTCGTCTTGTGTATTGTAGTATGGTCTGCTATCTAAACTATCTCGTCTTGTGTATTGTAGCAAGGTGTGCTATCTAAACTATCTCGTCTTGTGTATAGTAGCAAGGTGTGCTATCTAAACTATCTCGTCTTGTGTATTGTAGCAAGGTGTGCTATCTAAACTATCTCGTCTTGTGTATTGTAGTATGGTCTGCTATCTAAACTATCTCATCTTGTGTATTGTAGCAAGGTGTGCTATCTAAACTATCTCGTCTTGTGTATTGTAGCAAGGTGTGCTATCTAAACTATCTCGTCTTGTGTATTGTAGCAAGGTGTGCTATCTAAACTATCTCGTCTTGTGTATTGTAGCAAGGTGTGCTATCTAAACTATCTCGTCTTGTGTATTGTAGCAAGGTGTGCTATCTAAACTATCTCGTCTTGTGTATTGTAGCAAGGTGTGCTATCTAAACTATCTCGTCTTGTGTATTGTAGCAAGGTGTGCTATCTAAACTATCTCGTCTTGTGTATTGTAGCAAGGTGTGCTATCTAAACTATCTCGTCTTGTGTATTGTAGCAAGGTGTGCTATCTAAACTATCTCGTTTCATGTCTTGTAGCAAGGTGTGCTATCTAAACTATCTCGTCTTGTGTATTGTAGCAAGGTCTATTATCTAAACTATCTCGTCTTGTGTATTGTAGCAAGGTCTATTATCTAAATTATCTCGTCTTGTGTATTGTAGCAAGGTCTATTATCTAAACTATCTCGTCTTGTGTATTGTAGCAAGGTGTGCTATCTAAACTATCTCGTCTTGTGTATTGTAGCAAGGTGTGCTATCTAAACTATCTCGTCTTGTGTATTGTAGCAAGGTGTGCTATCTAAACTATCTCGTCTTGTGTATTGTAGCAAGGTGTGCTATCTAAACTATCTCGTCTTGTGTATTGTAGCAAGGTGTGCTATCTAAACTATCTCGTTTCATGTCTTGTAGCAAGGTGTGCTATCTAAACTATCTCGTCTTGTGTATTGTAGCAAGGTCTATTATCTAAACTATCTCGTCTTGTGTATTGTAGCAAGGTCTATTATCTAAATTATCTCGTCTTGTGTATTGTAGCAAGGTCTATTATCTAAACTATCTCGTCTTGTGTATTGTAGCAAGGTGTGCTATCTAAACTATCTCGTCTTGTGTATTGTAGCAAGGTGTGCTATCTAAACTATCTCGTCTTGTGTATTGTAGCAAGGTGTGCTATCTAAACTATCTCGTCTTGTGTATTGTAGCAAGGTCTGCTATCTAAACTATCTCGTTTCATGTCTTGTAGCAAGGTGTGCTATCTAAACGATCTCGTTTCGTGTCTTGTAGCAAGGTCTATTATCTAAACTATCTCGTTTCGTGTCTTGTAGTATGGTCTATTATCTAAACGATCTCGTTTTGTGTCTTGTAGCAAGGTCTATTGTCTAAACTGTCTTGTTTCGTGTCTTATAATATGTTCTGTTATCTAACATCTACAACTGCCTGTTCACCGTGTCATCTTGTCACCTGGTCACCTGTTCATCTTGTCACCTTGTCACCTGTTCACCTTGTCACCAGTTCACTTTGCTGTACCCTAACCCTATCAGTATTCTCTAAGTAATGAATTCAGTCTGTTGAACAAGGCTTTCAAAGGTTTACAATTCAAGAAAACCGACTTCATTGCACCGGGTTTTATCCCATATGGCTCGGTCATTTCGGTAGAGCGGTTTGCCGAAAGCGTTACACAAAGCACGAACTCCGTAGCTCCAGCGACGACTCCCAGGAGTCTCGAAAAAAAAAAAAACTGCACTCGTGAACAGAACGACGTAGACCGAAATCTAACCCAAATCCTTCGGAGCCAAAGGCAACCGGCGTACCCACTCGGCTACGGAGACCCTCAGGCAGTTGAACATGTTTGTGTGTGTGTCTGCCTGTAGCCGGATGACATTTTGTCTACGAACATGTGTGTGTGTGTGCGTGCGTGCGTGCGTGCGTGTGTGTGTGCCTTAAGCCGGATGACATCTTGTCTAAGAACATGTGTGTGTCTACCTGTAGGCAGGAAGACATCATGTCAACGAACATGTGTGTGTGTCTGCCTGTAGGCAGGATGACATCTTCTCTACGAACATGTGTGTGTCTGCCTGTAGCTGGATGACATCTTGTCTACGAACATGCGTGTGTCTGTCTTTAGCTGGGTGACATTTTGTCTACGAATATGTGTGTGTCTGCCTTAAGTAGTGTGACATCTTGTCTACGAACATATGTGTGTGTGCCTGTAGCCGTGTGGCATCTTGTCTACAAACATGTGTGTGTCTGCTTGATGCCAGATGACATCTTGTCTACGAATTAGTTTAAAGGTACTTGCATTTTCTTCACCGGACGTTACCGTCAACCCCAGCACGCATTGGCTTTTTGTGGTTTACTAGTTCTGGATATCTATGAACCTGTCACAGGACACTTGATGTTTTGTTGCAGAATGTGGGCTTCAGAAGACGGACACCCGCGATCACAGACAGCGGGTTGTTGGGGGGATCGAGGCCGCGGAATGCGAGTATCCATGGATGGCATTTATATCCATTGTGGATAATATATGCGCCGGCGCCATCTTGGATAGTCGTCACGTGCTTACGGCCGCCCACTGTGTGGTGGACAAGTAAGTAATCTCGTTGACATGCGTCTCACCGTGTCTACTCGTTCTACACTGTCTATGTGTTCTACACTGTCTGTCTACTCGTTCCACACTGTCTTTCTACTTGTTCTACTCTGTTTGTGTCTATGTGTTCTACACTATCTTTCTACTTGTTCTACTCTGTTTGTGTCTATGTGTTCTACACTGTCTGTCTACTTGTTCTACTCTGTTTGTGTCTAGTTGTTCTACACTGTCTGTCTACTTGTTCTACACTGTCTGTCTACTTGTTCTACACTGTCTGTGACAACATGTTCTACGCTGCCTTTTACGTGTTTTACACTATCTGTCTACGTGTTCTACACTGTCTGTCTAATTGTTCTACACTGTCTGTGTACGTGTTCTATATAGCCTCTCTACGTCATCTACACTGTCTGTCTACGTTAAAAAAGCTTAAAAGTCGACAGGGTCGACTTAATTGCACCGGGTTTTATCCCATATGGCTCAGTCTCCTTCCGCAGCACGGAAAGCGTCGAACAAAGCACGAACTCCGTAGCTTTTAGCGACGACCCACAGGAGCCTCTGAAACATTTAATTCGTGAACCGAAGGACGCGGCCCGGAATCGAACTCACAACCTTCGAAGCCCGAGTCAAACGGCTTGACCACTTCGTCACGGAGACTCCCGATTCCGTCTACATGTTCTACACTGTCTGTCTACGTGTTCTACTCTGGCTGTGACAACATGTTCTACTCTGTGACAACATGTTCTATACTCTCTGTGACAACATGTTCTATACTGTTTGTGACAACATGTTCTATACTGTTTGTGACAACATGTTCTACACTGTGACAGCATGTTCTATACTGTCTGTTACAACATGTTCTATACTGTCTGTGACAACATGTTCTATACTGTCTGTGACAACATGTTCTATACTGTCTGTTACAACATGTTCTATACTGTCTGTGACAACATGTTCTATACTGTCTGTGACAACATGTTCTATACTGTCTGTGACAACATTTTCTACACTGTGACAACATGTTCTATACTGTTTGTGACAAAATGTTCTATACTGTCTGTGACAACATGTTCTACACTGTGACAGCATGTTCTATTTCTGTCTGGGACAACATGTTCTATACTGTTTGTGACAACTTGTTCTATACTGTCTGTGACAACATGTTCTATACTGTTTGTGACAACATGTTCTACACTGTCTGTGACAACATGTTCTACACTGTGACAGCATGTTCTATACTGTCTGTTACAACATGTTCTATACTGTCTGTGACAACATGTTCTATACTGTCTGTGACAACATGTTCTATACTGTCTGTGACAACATGTTCTATACTGTCTGTGACAACATGTTCTACACTGTGACAGCATGTTCTATTTCTGTCTGGGACAACATGTTCTATACTGTTTGTGACAACTTGTTCTATACTGTCTGTGACAACATGTTCTATACTGTTTGTGACAACATGTTCTACACTGTCTGTGACAACATGTTCTACACTGTATGTGACAACATATTTTATACTGTCCGTGACAACATGTTCTATACTGTGACAACATGTTCTACACTGTCTGTGACAACATGTTCCATACTGTCTGTGACAACATGTTCTATACTGTCTGTTACAACATGTTCTATACTGTCTGTGACAACATGTTCTACACTGTCTGTGACAACATGTTCTATACTGTTTGTGACAACATGTCCTACACTGTGACAACATGTTCTACACTGACTGTGACAACATGTTCTATACTGTTTGTGACAACATGTTCTACACTGTGACAACATGTTCTACACTGTCTGTGACAACATGTTCTATACTGTTTGTGACAACATGTCCTACACTGTGACAACATGTTCTACACTGACTGTGACAACATGTTCTATACTGTTTGTGACAACATGTTCTACACTGTGACAACATGTTCTACACTGCCTGTGAGAACATGTTCTACACTGCCTGTGGCAACATGTTCTACACTGTATGTCTACGTGTTCTACACTGTTTCTCTACTTTTCTACGCTGTCTGTCTACACTGTCTGTCTACACTGCCTCTCTGCACTGTCTGTCTACACCAGTGGCTCTCAACCTTTTTTGGCCCGTTCCCCCCCTTCACCATATTTTCAAAATTGTCAGCCTCAAAAGGTGCATTAAAAATAACATGCCTATAATAGTGAAAATACTTATTTTCTTCCATAGTTGTACATAACCTTCACATGTAAAGATACATTTTATAGTGTAGTTTTCTACAGTTAATAGCAAATGAAAATGCTGATGGATATTAAAACTTAAATAGAAGCATTTTTACATTCGCAATATTTTATTAAAACACCACATTAATCATACTACAATAAACAAACAGTTAAAACGTCAAAGAATTGTAGCTTAATATACGACACCAGGATGCCAGAAAATTGTGCTTCATCAAACAAAACGCTCATTACAAAACCTGGATATTGTAGGTTCGTAATTTAAATGAAAACTGTAATCAATGAGAACACTGATTGTTTTTCCCGCAGCAATTCTGAAATACGCAACATTTGTCATATTGACCTTTCTTTTCCAGTTTTCCAGCTTGCTCATAAAAGCTCTCAAGGCATTCACAAATTGTATGATATTTGTATTCCTTCCTTGCATCTGAAGATTGCGTTTATTCAACTGCTCAAAAATATCAACTAAATAGGCAAGGCGCATGATCCATTCCTCATCATCCAGCCAGGCGAAAAAGTCCATCTTACCCTGAACTTCAAAAAAATAATTTGAGCTCGTCTCTCAGCTCATATACTCGCGCAGTTACATTTGATCTTGACAGCCATCGAACATTTGTGTGGAAAAGAAGCAAATGGTGGCCTGCATTCATGTCAACGCATAGCTGCTTAAAAAGCCGTGAGTTGAGAGCTTCTCCTTTGATAAAATTCACTATCTGAACGGTTTGATCCAAAACCTTCCCCAAAGGAGCTGGACGTGTTTTGGAGGCCAGTGCTTGACGATGGATCATGCAATGAATGCCTTTCACTTTTGGGGCACGTTTCTTCACACTAACTTGAAATCCTGATTTGGTCACCAACATAGCTGGTGCTCCATCTGTACAGCACCCACACATATTATCCCATAAAAGATTTTCTGATTCAAGGAAAGATTAAACCTTTTCCAAAATATCAGAGGCCATGGTAGTTGTTTCAAGAGGAGAACAAAAAATAAGTTCTTCTTTAAATGATCCTGAATGCACATACCTTGCAAACACTATCAACTGAGAACACGATGCCACATCAGTCGATTCATCAATTTGAATTGAATAGAGCCCAAATGCTGCAGACTTGATCTCTTGCACAACTTGATCCTTGATGTCATTGGCCATATCGCTGATCCTCCTTTGAACAGTGTCGTTTGATAGTGAAACCGCTGCAAGTTTTTTCTCTGATTCATTTCCCAACACAATTTCCACCATCTTGAGACAACAAGGTTTGATCAAAGATTCCCCGATTGTATGTGGTTTTTTTCTGCTTCGCTATCTCCAGTGCTTAGACATAGGAAGCTTCAGTAACCTATTGGTTTGTTTCTTGGAATGCTCTTGTTAAATCCAGTCTCATCCTTTTGGCAGCATTCCCAAGACGTTCAAAATAGGTTTTGTCCTTGTCCTTGTATTGAGGATGAACATTCAACAAATGATTCCTCAACTGTGTCGGTTTCATAGAATCATTTGACAAACTTTTACTACAAATAACACACTGAGGTCGTTCTTCTCCGTTGATGACGATATTTGTGAATCCATAATTCAAATAAGACAGGTCATACTTTCGTTTCTTGACACTCATCATGGGCTTCAGATTCTATAAATATAAAACGATAAAGTCAAGATCAACACACATAAACACCCACACGCACATATATACGTACACACACACACACACAATTATATTGCATATCCTATTTACAGTACATCGCTGGTGTTGACTGCAATGCCCTGTAAATAGGATATGCAATATATATATATATATATATATATATATATATATATATATATATATATATATATATATATATATATATATATATATATATATATACATATATATATATATCCACGAGTCAACTTACGTCTTAAAAAGACAGTCTCCTTATCTCCGCAAAAATAATAATTTGAAAAGCTGAGACGTGTAGATTCGTAAACAATGGAGGGATCTCGGTAGTCGGTTTCTGTGTTAATGCGATCTTGAAATAATCGGGAAATTTAACATGATGAGTACTCTAAACCTCATTAAAACCGAGAAGCAATAACAAAAAAACGTAAGTTACCGCAAATAAAATCTCTGGTAAAATACGGCAACCTAAATCATAGAGGCTAGGTAGAAGGAAAAGAACCGTATAGTATGGAGGGAAAACAATATCAAGTAATCGGTTCTTGTATTAACGCGATCTTGAAATAATCGGGGGATTTAACGTCACGAGTACGCTTAATATCCCGATCACGTTTTGTGTGGTCCTGAAGCCAATTTGACAATGTCTTCATCCCCCCCCCCCCCCCCTGGAAACCCTCAAATTCCCCCCTGGGGGGGGGGGGAAATTCCCCACCGGTTGAGAACCACTGGTCTACACTGTCTAAACTGACTGTCTATACTGCCTGCCTACACTGGATGTCTACACTGACTGTCCACACTGTCTGACCTCATTGTCTACACTGACTGTCTACACTCTTTGTCTACACTGTATGTCTACACTGTCTGACCTCACTATCTACACTGTTTGTCTACACTGGCACCCACGTCCTGGCACCCACGTCCAGGTTGAGACCACCCAGCAGGAGAGATCAATGGAAAATCAACTCCTCTTGATGGGGAATTAAACACAGTACTACTGGACCGGGAGAAATGGCACCGGCCACCCTAGTATATTAATCTAATTGATTATCATTTAGAAGACAACACAGTCAACCTCAGTAGTTTTTTCGCTGATTGTAATTTCTTGGCAAGTTTATGTTCAGTAGTTTGCCATTGCTTTCCGAACAACCTACGCTCATACCATTGTATGAAAATCAAAGCAAGGCGTTCCTCTGCTAAATCACCCTCAGCTGTGTTTCTAACACGGTATGCGGGATTACGAATATTAACCCCTTCGCCACAGGACAGATTCTAGTGTATTACGAACATTTAAAGTAGAGGTACGGTGGCATGGAGTAATATCAACGGCAGAGTTGATCCAGAAAACCAAAGACAGAGATCTGTGGAGAGTCATGAACGCCAACGCCAGTCGGCACGGCACTTGATGATGACGATTGGTTGTTTATGCAATGTGTATACATAGAAGTAGTCATTTCTAGGGACGATTTGATATCAATACCCCATGTGGACAACAATCACCTTCAAATCAAGGAGCTTGTGTCGGTAAAAACCGTGGGCAGCTGCTATATGTGGCTGACTCCGTCACAGGATTATTAATCTGAGCCAGGGGTGTGCCTTAATATAACTTCTCTCTGAGGTTGAACTGGGTGTGGGTAATGGTAGAATCTAATCTAATCGACACTTTGGGGCTATTGAAACAGCATGAGCCATAGCCGCATAGATACTGATTGCCACTTATAGGGATATCCATGGCCGAATGGATAAGAACGCGTTTTCTTAAACATCCGGTGTGCTGATGTCGAGGTAAGGGGTTCAACCCCTACACCGGACAGTTTTACTAAAATGTTGACCTATCGTCCTTGACTTGGCGACGTAAATTACAAGTACCTCTGAAGTCGGAGTGGGTTCGCCTGATGGCGAGGGACATTGTTAATAGATAAAAGTTAATCCACACGCAAAATTCAGTCCAGCACTACTGGAAGTAGAGTGTATGGACTACGCTTGCGTTCAAAGCGAGCAAGCGCAAATAAAAATCAAGATATAAGACAGTAGTAGATGTTAGAGGACATGCTAGCCGGTACACAAACTGCTGTCCGTTGTGTGACCACACGTGACTAGCTTCGCAAATATCATGTTTATTGTAGTTACGTTGTGAGCCATTTCGTCAGGTTCCCTCACACTGACACACACAGAGACATACATACACACATTCATACGCATACACCTAAACACACACACATACACGCATACATACACAGGTGCATACATACACACACGCATTCACACACACACACATATATACACACATATATACACACATATATTCATACACACATACACATCCGTTATAACACAGGCAAGCAGGCAGGCAGGCAGACAGACATATATAACCTAAGAACTGTCGCAATTAGCTGATTATTATGTTCCTAAATCTGTTCCCAGGAACACAAACACTCATGTTCGAACACAGGTGGTCCACGTGAGGGTTGGCTCCTCCTTGGTGTCGCTAGCCAAGGTGTACCCAGTTGTCAACATCACCACGCACCCACTGCATGACCCAGATAATCACAGTGAGTAGTGGGACAGGTAACAAGCAGGTTGGTTCATGCATTTCAAACTGATTTACAGCCACAGCACGATAAATAAACATGGCCCACTGACACCTGGCCGTCTTTACAGACGATAGTTTGTAAAATGGAGTTAGACCTCTCCATAGCACAAAGCCTGGGTTGACTTTAGAGACTACGTGTTGCGCTTGCAGAATTATCCCTATTTCTGCCTGTCTAGTTTATTCCAGAGGAAAGATAACACAAATACGCGTGGAACAAGACAAGGTGCAGAAGCTGCCGGGTCAGAAAAGCAACGCTCTAACGGTCCGCCTGTCGGAGTTTCGATCCTACACCAGTTGCAGACCACGGCTTAGGGCCTGGTCTGTCTTGCCATGACATGTAGTCTTCAGCTTGCATTTCCTCTCACTAGGACAAGACTTGCACCACAACGAATACCAGTCAGCGTAATTCTCACAGGGTTCGTGGCCGGCTAGGAAAAGGACACTTACATATGTTTAGCAAATCTATCTCAATCCATCCATCATGTGCCATGCCGGAAAGCGTAGGCGGTCATGACTCGCCATTTCACTCGATCACCAGAGTCGTGGATCAGCTCACTGTTCCTGTCTCGCCCATGCCATGTGGCCAAGCCATCCAGGTATTTTCCTCTCGGTCTTCCTCTTGGTCTGTTCCCTTCGATCTTGCCAGTTGTCACTAAGTTCTCCAATCCATTTCTTTTCATAACATGTCAAAATCTTTTTTTACTGTCTACGTCTAATTTCTCTAATCAATTTACGATTTTCATTTGTCTCCTGTAGTACTTGGTTATTGGTTTGTCTGTCTGTCCATTGTATTCTTTGCATTTTCCTCAGAAACCACATTTCTGTAGTCATCAGATGTTTTTCAGCTTGACTGCTCATTGTCCAATACGGAGTGTTTAATCTCAGCAGTGGACAAAGGGCACTCAGTGTTCGACTTGAGAAAGGAAAGGACGTATGTCTGTATGTGCATGTGCTTCCACACCATAATTACATTTCGGGAAGTGACAAAGAGAAAGAGTATTTATATCATCGAGGTTCACATCACGAACTATTGAACTACTGGGCGAGACATACTGATTGATTCCCATTGCTGTGGATAACATTATCCAGAACCGATCATCCCTCCTACCACGACTTATTTATATCATTAGGAATCGACCCGGCTCCCCAGATGTCTTACACCTATTGGCAGAGACAGGAGGAAAGAGCAGGACGACTGACAGACATCCCAGGGGTGTAGTATATATCAGAGATTTGACCCCAGCCGAGTTGCACTGACAGTGACGTCGCAGCCATTGACAAGCTGACTGCGGTTCTAAAGGGGTTGTGATCCAGGCGGGGGCCTTTTGGAACACCTCCTGGGATAGTAGGCCCATAAACAACGTGTGACGGTCAGATACTACCCAGAGTTGTGTTGTCTTGATTATCTATGTATTGTACCACGTCCATCGGGCCGTAAACACAAGATCTCCTAGATCCTTAACCAGAGGTCCAAATTGTCTCCATCTCTCTCTCTCTCTCTCTCTCTCTCTCTCTCTCTCTCTCTCTCTCTCTCTCTCTCTCTCTCTCTCTCTCTCTCTCTCTGTGTTTCTATATCTTTCTTAGTATCCTCTCCCTTTATCTCTCACTCTCTTTCACACACCTCTCTTTCTGTGTCTATATCGTTCTCAATACCTTTCTGCCCCCCTCTCAATCTCTCTCACCTCTCTCTCTCTCTCTCTCTCTCTCTCTCTCTCTCTCTCTCTCTCATTCACCTCTCCATATTCTTTCTCCTCATTCTTTCGCCTTCTCCCCATACAATATTTCTAAAGTCTACCAAAGAAGAAGAAGAAGAAGAACAAAAACAAGTACATGAAGAAGAAGAATAAGAAGAAGAAGAAGAAGAAGAAGAAGAAGAAGAAGAAGAAGAAGAAGAAGAAGAAGAAGTGGATGTTTGTACACGACTGCCATCTGAGTATGCTTAATACATTTCTATTGTGTGTTACTTATATTACATTTGACGTCTGTAATAAAAAAACATCTGGTGACCATTTTACAGTTAATGATGCGGCCATCTTGACAGTGGCTCGGGACATGCCCTTCTCCGACTGCCTGTCCCCCATATGTCTACCTGAGGCTGGGGCAGACCCCGCAGACGCTGAGATGTGCGTGGTCGCTGGATGGGGCACCTCTGTCTGTGAGTCATCGTCTCCTATTTTCCTTCTGGTTGTCGTTAAAGCTGTGTATGATGGGTGTCATTTGTCGAGCCTTCTAAATGGCATAAATATCACATGGAAGAGGGTCATTTTTTGCCTGTCATCTTTACTGGTGTCACATGCCTGTGGTCATTGACATTAAGGTGAGTGGCCGTACAAGATAAACAGTTCACGAGATAAAATAGGGCGGATAGTAAGTCCCCCAGAGGGCGTAAATGAGAAGACAGTAATTGAAAGGGGGAGCTGAGAAGAAGTCAGCTGGCTAAAATAAAGGTGAGGCAGACAGTTGAAGCAGTGAGATTGTGTGTTGTGTGTGAGGCAATGTGGGGAATAGAATTGTTGAAAAGATAGGGACAAAGATTGACGGAGATCAGTTGTTGTTTGGACTCCGAGCTGAGAGGAGTTGAGTCTAGACCGGACCAGGAGAAGGTCGTGGTCTGAGAAAGTGAAGAATTGTGACGGAGTTCGGAAGATAACTCCGCACTGTGGGTTCCAGGGATAGTGAGTGGAATTCGAGACCCAGAGTGGGTTATTTTGAGTCGGGCCTAGAGAGAGGCTAGTATACCTGTCGTGTGGGACGAGATGTTAGTAGCCTTGAGAGGTAGTGTTATTCGAAGTGTCCCATTGGGATGGAGATATATTCTTAGAGAATTATTGTTCCTGGATTTATATGCTACATGTGTCTGTGTTAATTCAGAATTAAAGGAATATTATGTGCGCAATCAACGCTTGTTCACTGACTGGTGTTTTGGTGGTGATGCATCTTGGTTAATCGGTTGTTAAACATCACATTTTACAAGGACATACCCTAGACACAACCATAGCCACTCTATCTGTCACTTAGTCAACATTCACTTTGTGTCAGAGAAGATTTCTGGGGGCTCGTCCGGGATCAAGAACATCTGGGTGCTCGTCGCTTAGTAAGGAGTTTCTGGAGGCTTCGACTGATCAAGAACAATATAGACATTGTTGTCATTCCGTTTATCTGTGAACTCGTCAATTAGAGAGAATACTAACATCAGAGACATTAGTCGGATGCCCAATTACAACAACAATGATGAGGGCTCTCCTGTCAAGAATAAACACCATTTTCAGCAGACAAAGCATTTCAAAAGTGTCGGAGAATTAATACAGAGTCCACGAGAAACCAGGTAAAAATATCATTTCTCACTCGGAGTGGGGAGAGTAGACGGGGAAAGACTGTCCACGATATAAACACTGGTATTTCTCCTGTGCGGGAATTGGCTAGCGGAGAGTTCACGAAAGGCCACCACAGGTAAAACCATTGCCCACCCTGAGAGGGAGAGGGGACAGCGGGGTTTACTCACAGTACACAGACAAGGTTTTGCGCTGCTGAGAGAGCTTGTCTGGAGGACAGCGGACAATAAGTCGGCGCTGTTTAGGTACAGTTGTTCACGAAAAATAGACAGGCGCCAAAGGTGAAGGTCAGGTGAAATTGTGGACAGCGAGTGTGTGTGTGTACGGCGTCTTCAGAGTTCGGCTGCAGATAATAAGACGGAAAGGGGCGCCAGGGGAGTTACGAGGGTAATTCATGGTTAAAAACTCGCCAGGAGGAGGGGAGTTATAGGAGTAAAGTGTGGGGAACACACAAAGGTGACAATCGTTGCTCCACAGAAAAGTAAAAGTTTCTGCACGGATTATTGTGATAAAGAGAAACAGAGATGACCGGCGGGTTCAAGGCCGTGGACAATGGAATTTTACTGAGAAATTGTCCAGAGTAGAACGAGATAAACACGTTGTTTTTCTACTGAAACTATGATTTGCGTTTAACGTCTTTGTATGTGTGTCATCATCGAGAAACAAACCACAACAGTCATTCAGGTGTCCGTCTTCGCGAGTATGAGCGCATTTCTTCACCAAAAAAGACTTGCAAAGCGGATTTAAAGCGCGTGATCATTTTCTGCCATTCGTTGGTTTAACCTGGTCAGCAACAGTGAAACCATACCATCACTTCAAAGCGACAGTGACTACGCAGATAAACATTCATTGATTTGAAAGGTATTTTCGGCTCCCCAAAACGCAACGAAAACCCAATATTTCTGGCAAAACAATAGCGTTCACATACATTATACAATCACAGGCCAACTCTACAGGGAGGATTACAAAAAAACAGTAACGGACAGACATTTCCATGCGATTTTCGGACAATATTAAAAACAAACTAAGGACTTTTGTAAGATTCTACCATCACATTGATGGCGGCAACCCTTGTTTGCTTCTGTTGTTCTCATCGTCCTAAGTATTGTTGTTGTGCGTTACATAATTATTTGTATGTGGTCCAGTGTTCGTAATAAGTAGGATATTTTTGCATTGTTTCTCGAAATGCGGGAGACAGCGCAAAGGTGAAATTGTCTAGGTACATATTGTATGTTGTTGAGAGGCAGCTGACGAGTCAGTTTGTTTTGTGCTGTGGCATTGGGTCGTCTCGACATTATACACGGTGTCCAAGTGTCTATCGTCAGATATATGTACATTATTCATTTTATATTTGTTCTTTTTACTGTTCTCTCTTTACGGTTACATATGATATTTGATTTCTTTGGATATATGGTATTGTTGTAATTCTTATGTAAAACAGCTTCTATCTAGATGGTATCTGTCAGTTTATATTATGCGCACGGTATGGTCGTTCATGGGCATGTTTATGTCAGTGGTTTTTATTTCTATGTAATCATCCGTCTGCGTTTCACCAGGCCTATGCGTCTAGCGTCTAATAGTTGGCACTTTGTGTGGATCATTCATTTGTGTATGTATATGTATGTTTACAACTATTTCCAGGAATTGTTCTACAGTATTTGATATATATATATATATATATATATATATATATATATATATATATTATATATATATATATATATATATATATATACATATATATTATATACAAGGGAGTAGGTTGATACTTCCCCCCTCACTACCTAGTGCTTATTAGAGTGACTGGGTGAGTACAGAGTGATATTGAAGCACTACGGATTTACGTACACAGGGAGTGCGGGTGTACTTAGGGAAGTGACACAAAGACTAACAGCAGAGTCTGTACATTTATAGTTGGCTGATTCACAACAACGTGTCCACAAGTACAAGATGCCTACTTTAATGGACTATATTGAAGCAGGTGAACGAATAGGCCTGAAAGGTAAAGAGTTACAGGAGTATGCAGAAGCAAAAGAACAAAAGCAGACGGAAAGAGAGGAGAGGCATAATGAACGCGAGGCAAAGCGTCTACAGGAAGAGAAAGAGACACAAGTAAAACTAGCTGAAATGGAAAACAAGCGTCTACAGGAAGAGACACAAGTAAAACTAGCTGAAATGGAAAACAAGCGTCTACAGGAAGAGAAAGAGACACAAGTAAACGTTAGCTGAAATAGGAAAACAAGCGTCTACAGGAAGAGACACAAGTAAAACTAGCTGAAATGGAAAACAAACGTCTACAGGAAGTAAAGTTAGCTGAAATGGAAATTGAGAAAGAGAAGATCAAGTGTCAGATGCAAACTGAAATCGAGTTAAGAAAACTAGAACTATCTTCGAAAGGTCAAAGTGAGGAAAGCAGAAGACCGTCGCAGTCGTCACAGAGATTAAAACTGCCATATTTTACAGACCGGGACCAACTTGAAAATTATTTGGCCAGGTTCGAGGCATCAGCCAAAGCGTTAGGTATTCCAGAGAAAGAGTATGGGATGCGACTTGGCGAATTTCTTACGGGCAAGGCACTAGACACCATGTTCAATTTACCTGTAGAAGAAAGAAACAACTACACTATCTTACGTCAACGTTTGCTGACAAAGTTCCAACTAACTGAACATGGATATAGAACAAAGTTTAGACAGTTAGTGCCAGAGACAAATCAAGATTTCACAGATTTTGTTAACACTGTAAAGAATACATTTAACAAATGGATGGAGCTTGCAGAAGTAGGGAAAGATTTTAATAAATTAGTAGATCTAATGTTAAGAGACAAGGTAGTATCTGCATGCAATTCTAATTTAGTGGCGTTCTTTGAGGAACGGAAGCCAAAGGACATAGACACAATGTCACAGTTAGGGCAAAACTATATGACTGCACATCCTAACAGTTCCATTGGTAGAGAAATGACTGAGGAAATAGTCTGTGCAGCGTACACTAAACAGGACCAGAATCCAGTCATTAGACCAAGGGCGAAAAGTGTGGATTCAGCACAGAAAGGTGAGCAACAAGAACTTCAAGATAATGGTTTCCGAGGAAACAATGTTGGTAGAGTAGGACGGTATCCATATAGAAGAGGGAACTTCCAGAGACGTCAAAATTATGCCGGATGCTGGAATTGTGGGAGCTGGAGACACAAAATGGCAGATTGTGATGCACAACCATCAGATGGACCAACGAACAACAGTAAAAGGGAGATCACTTGTTTCAAATGTGGAAGGAACGGGCATGTCAGTCATCAATGTAGGATGAGAGAAACAGATCACTCAAATGCAGCACAAGTAATTGAGACGCTGAACAATGAAGATTGTAGTGGGTGCAAACCTCTTTTTGAAAAAGACGGTCAGCCAGTCTTAATATGTGGTCATACAGTGAAAGCAGGATCAGCAGTCCATGAAGGAGGAAGTCTGAAGATGCATCATGGGTTTGTTAATGATAGGCCAGCGTTAACAATTAGGGATTCCGGATGTACGTCCATCGGGGTGAGAAAGAGTTTAGTGCAACCCTCGGATTATACAGGGGAAAAGATTAGATCCATAACATTTAATGGGACAGTAGAATTCTACCCAATAGCCGTGATAACAGTAAAAACACCATACATAACAGGAAGAGTGACAGCATGTGTTTTAGACTCACCAGTGGCAGATCTCATCATAGGAAATGTTATAGGAGTTAAAGAGTGTACAGAAGAGGAAGTAGTTTATTGGGACCAAAAACATAGTGGAAATAGTAACGAGGTAGTTACCAAAAGAAAACCTAAATTAGAGAGTATAGCTGAAGAAAAAGAGGCACTTGAAGTAAACACTGAGGACAAGGATAGGACAGCTGAGCAGGTGAGAATGGATCTCAAATGTAGCTGTAGGGAATCCCAGAGACAAGATACTACTCTTGACAAATGTTTCCAGGGGTGTAGTAAAGTGAGACATAGAAAATCAAAGAAGGGTAGATGGTAGCTTCGATAGGAAGAACAATGGTTCTCACTCGCATGGTTTTCAGATAGTCGGAACTGCACTGTGGGCAAGTAGCAGTACCTTTAGCACACAGAGACCGATATACTAGAACAGCTCAGGATAGTGCATGTGCAGGGCACATAGGCATAAGGCGTATGCAGCAGAAAGAAAGGTGCCAGATATATGGGCCAAGATTGAATAAAGAGTTCAGACTAAACAGAGACGCAAGTGTAACAGTACAATATGCAGATAGGAAAGTTGAGTCAGGTCAAAAGAGTGTTCGCGACATTACTGACCCAGGGCTAGGGATAGCAAACAGATGTTGTAATTGTAGAGGTACCATGAGTCATGGGTACATGAAAGGTAGACACAGCATCGACAGGAATCAGAGGTGGGTTGATGCAAGAAAAGAACCACCTGATATATGGTCGGTACACAAATAGCTTGTGTCTTCTTAAAGATATTAATAGACCTGTGGGTACATAAGTATAATGCTTTTCTATGATGTATTATTATTATGTGATGTATTAGTTCATGCATTGGTACACAAGATAGAAGGATGGTTGTATTTATGTGTGGGGAATATGGGAGGGTACTATGAGTATTTGATGTATTATGTAGTGTGGTAGCTAGAGTAAGGTGCAGCCATACTTAGGGCTACCCAGGCAATGTGTCTGGGTCACATATTTAATAAGTTTTAGTCTCCCAACATTTGAAAACGATGTTTTCTTTTGAGGGTGGGGTAGTGTCACATGCCTGTGGTCATTGACATTAAGGTGAGTGGCCGTACAAGATAAACAGTTCACGAGATAAAATAGGGCGGATAGTAAGTCCCCCAGAGGGCGTAAATGAGAAGACAGTAATTGAAAGGGGGAGCTGAGAAGAAGTCAGCTGGCTAAAATAAAGGTGAGGCAGACAGTTGGAAGCAGTGAGGATTGTGTGTTATGTGTGAGGCAATGTGGGGAATAGAATTGTTGAAAAGAGAGGGACAAAGACTTGACGGAGGATCAGTTGATTGTTTGGACTCCGAGCTGAGAGGGAGTTGAGTCTAGACCGGACCAGGAGAAGGTCGTGGTCTGAGAAAGTGAAGAATTGTGACGGAGTTCGGAAGATAACTCCGCACTGTGGGTTCCAGGGATAGTGAGTGGAATTCGAGACCCAGAGTGAGTTATTTTGAGTCGGGCCTAGAGAGAGGCTAGTATACCTGTCGTGTGGGACGAGATGTTAGTAGCCTTGAGAGGTAGTGTTATTCGAAGTGTCCCATTGGGATGGAGATATATTCTTAGAGAATTATTGTTCCTGGATTTATATGCTACATGTGTCTGTGTTAATTCAGAATTAAAGGAATATTATGTGCGCAATCAACGCTTGTTCACTGACTGGTGTTTTGGTGGTGATGCATCTTGGTTAATCGGTTGTTAAACATCACATTTTACAAGGACATACCCTAGACACAACCATAGCCACTCTATCTGTCACTTAGTCAACATTCACTTTGTGTCAACTGGGTTAACTGCTTCACTGTCGAAGAATAATATATCGCCACATGCCGTCTTCCATCTCTCTCTCTCTCTCTCTCTCTCTCTCTCTCTCTCTCTGGCTGGGGGATGGGTGGGTGGAGGATGTGTGGTTGAGTAGAGGATGTGTGGGTGGGTGATTGTATATGAGTAAGAGTGTGTGGTTAAGGGATGTTTGGTTGGGGGATGGGTGGGTAGAGGATGTGTGGGTGGGTAGAGGATATGAGGGTGGGAGAGTGTGTGTAGGTTAGGAGATGGTGGGGGATGTTTGTAGGGGTGGGCTCAGGATCTGTGAGTGGGCTGGGGGAGATGGGAGATTATGTGGGTGGGTTCGGAATTTTTGTGTGGGTAGGTGCGGGATATTTGAGTTGACATGGAGATGTGTGTGTGCGTGGGGGATGTGTGGCTGACGAATGTGTGTTTGGCTGGGTGATTGGAGGTGTGTGGGTGGAGGAGGATATGTGGGTGAGTGATTGTTGGTGGTTAATGGGACGGGTAGCGGATATGTGAGTGGGTGGGGGATGTGTGGATTGGGGATGTATGTGTGCTTGGGGTGTGGGTGGATGGGATGTGTGGTGGGTGAGAGGTGTGTGTGGGTGGGGAGATGTGTAGGTGTAGGGATGTGGTGGATGGGTGGGGGCATGTATGTGTGTGTGGGTTATGTGTGTGGTTGGATGGAGGAGTTGGAGTGAATGGGGGATGTGTGGGTGGGTGGTTGATGTGTCACATAACATAGTAATATGCATTGTTTATGTTTACAAAATTCATGTGACAATGTTTTTTCCTATGCACTGTTGATGAAAGAAAGATGAGTGATTGGAAGGGGCGAATGTAAGACGGGCCTGCGTGCCCAATTTGTTACCCTTTGAAAATAAAGTCTGTTCGTTCGTTCGTTCGTTCGTTCGTTCGTTCCCACCACCCCCATATGGAAAGAAGGATGATAGTTCGCCACACTAGGATCATAGTGTTATTTGTTTTGTTTCGTGCTATCTTCCGCAGTTTCAATGTTCAGTGAACGGAAATTCCCATTACAATATTTATACATTTGATTGTGTCCCCAAGTTTGCTTCAAACCTACGTTTTGTTTGGCGCTGAATCAGTTAACTGACCTTTCTTTGTTTCAAAACAATGTATTCCCATTGTGAATTTAAACACAGAAGCTATATATTGTGTTTATTATTCCACCAATCTTGGTGTGTGTTATACCACATAGTTATTCTACCAATCTGGGTGTGTGTTATACCACATAGTTATTCTACCAATCTGGGTGTGTGTTATACCACATAATTATTCTAGCAATCTGGGTGTGTGTTATACCACATAGTTATTCTACCAATCTGGGTGTGTGTTATACCACATAGTTATTCTAACAATCTGGGTGTGTGTTATACCACATAGTTATTCTACCAATCTGGGTGTGTGTTATACCACATAGTTATTCTACCAATCTGAGTGTGTGTTATACCACATAGTTATTCTATAAATCTGGGTGTGTGTTATACCACATAGTTATTCTACCAATCTGAGTGTGTGTTATACCACATAGTTATTCTATAAATCTGGGTGTGTGTTATACCACATAGTTATTCTACCAATCTGAGTGTGTGTTATACCACATAGTTATTCTATAAATCTGGGTGTGTGTTATACCACATAGTTATTCTACAAATCTGGGTGTGTGTTATACCACATAGTCTATATCTATAAAACAGAGTGTATGTTTGTTTGTGTGTGGGGATTTATGTATTGGATGCGTTCGATAACGGTACATCCGATTGAGATGAAATTTTCTACACGTCTTCCTTTCATTCATTTGCAACCGACTATAATAATTTCTTAATGTAAAATCGTCGACTTATTTAATACCATTTACTTTTCCATTTTCATTATATAATGTCTATATAGCAGGGGGACTTCACTCTAGAAAAGTTATTTCAAGGGGCATAACTTTTAATAACATTTCTATATACTTTATAGTCATATTGTTGGACTTACTTGCACTATTGTTAAACTCTTTGTCTATAGTTATTTTCAGGCATATGAGTTATAATAAATAATGATATAATCTTTAAGGCATTTTCAAAGTTTTCATAAAAATAATGCATAATGCATAACATTGTAACCCATCTTTTTCTACAGTTTTCATTGAATGGTGTGTGGAAGGACATTCTTTTAAGTTACTGTGCGCCAGGAGCTGGGCGAAACCACGCCGGGTCAGATAGATAGACAGATAGTTGGGAACGGAAGCTTATTTGACTACTTAAATGAATTAGATGACATGCTCCCCACCAGGGACTGGGTGAAGCCGGGCCGGGTCAGACAGACAGATAGACAGACAGACAGTCGGGAACGGGAGAGCTTATATGACTACGTATATGAATTAAATTAGATGCTCCCCACCAGGGACTGGGTGAAGCCGGGCCGGGACAGACAGACAGATAGACAGACAAACAGATAGTCGGGAACGGGAGAGCTTATATGACTACGTATATGAATTAAATTAGATGCTCCCCACCAGGGACTGGGTGAAGCCGGGCCGGGACAGACAGACAGATAGACAGACAAACAGATAGTCGGGAACGGGAGAGCTTATATGACTACGTATATGAATTAAATGAGATGCTCCCCACCAGGGATTGGGTGAAGCCGGGCCCGGTCAGACAGACAGACAGACAGATAGACAGACAGACAGATAGTCGGGAACGGGAGAGCTTATATGACTACTTATATGAATTAAATGAGATGCTCCCCACCAGGGACTGGGTGAAGCCGGGCCGGGTCAGCCAGACAGACAGACAAACAAGCAGACAGACAGACTGATAGATAGATAGATCCCCTCCAGGGCCTGGGCGAAGCCGGGCCGGATCAGCTAGTTATTCTATAAATCTGGGTGTGTGTTATACCACATAGTTATTCTATAAATCTGAGTGTGTGTTATACCACATAGTTATTCTATAAATCTGGGTGTGTGTTATACCACATAGTTATTCTATAAATCTGGGTGTGTGTTATACCACATAGTTATTCTATAAATCTGGGTGTGTGTTATACCACATAGTTATTCTATAAATCTGGGTGTGTGTTATACCACATAGTTATTCTATAAATCTGGGTGTGTGTTATACCACATAGTTATTCTACAAATCTGGGTGTGTGTTATACCACATAGTTATTCTACAAATCTGGTTTTATGCAGATGATGCAGTATTTATTGCAGACAATGAGCAGAATCTGCAACATTTAGTAGATGCGGTTGTTGCACACAGTGAACAACTGGGGTTAGAATTAAATTGTAAGAAGACAAAGATTATGGTCGTCAGTAGAACGAAGGAAATACCACGATGTAATATACAAGTAAATGGGAACATTATTAAACAAGTGAATCGGTACAATTATCTCGGAACAGTCATCTCATCTGATGGGAGATGCATTGAAGAGATTACAACAAGAATTGCCATGGCGAAGGTGGCCTTTTACAAGATGAAAAACATACTGACCACCAAAAAGTGTCTATTGAAACGAGAAAAAACAGTGTTGAGGGGATACATAGAACCTATACTTTTGTATGGATGTGAACCGTGGACAGTGAGCAAACAAGCTGAAAAAAAATCTGATGGCTGTGGAAATGTGATTTCTGAGGGAAATGAAAAGAATACCATGGACAGACAGAAAAACCAATGACCAAGTCTTACAAGAAACAAATGAAACTCGTAAACTGATCAGAGAAATTAAACGTAGACAGTCAAAAATTTTAGGACATGATATGAGAAGAAATACATTGGAGAAGTTGGTGACAACTGGCAAGATCGAGGGAAACATAACAAGGGGAAGACAGAGAAGTAAATACCTGGATAGCTTGGCCATGTGGTATGGTCGAAACAAGAAAACAGTGTTGATCCGCGACTCTGGTGATAGCGTGAGATGGCGAAATATGACCGCCCACGCTTATCGGCATGGCACATGATGATAATAAAAACAAGGACGAGAAATCAACATTTTAGTTCAACTGACCGGTGTATGGGGTTGAACCCGCCACCTTGGCATCAGCACACCGGATGTTTAAGAACATGTTCTCTTATCAATTCAGCCATGCCGACCTCCACTGAAATAGATCAGTGCAATTACTTCCGGTGTACGGAGACACCGGTTCTTTCATTGCTTGGCTGGGCATGACCACTTCCGCAATATCCCGCCACCTGCTGGAATCAAGTGACGAGATTATACGAGACTAAGCGTTTCCTGTGTTGTTCAACCCACAAAATGGACGATCGTTAACTCATTCACTGCCTGCCATGACACAAAGTAGATAGGATTAGAGTTTATGATAAAGTAAGGGAAATAAACAAAATAACACTGGAAAATAGAAGTTAAATCTCTTTACCGAGGGTTACTGAGTGTAACCAATCACCAATCAAGTCGGTCAATAATTGGACACACTCCCACGTGAGCATAGTGGAATACGGGAAAAGTGCGGTAATCGCACGGAGCTGAGAATGCATGGATATTTTGTAGTCACTTGCGGCTCAGGGTTAGACGAGACACAACAGATGTCGTAGGATTAAGAAATTCTCCATCAAGCGGTTAGATCTGACAACGAAACATGTGTCAAGAATACAAAATATGTGCAGCCATAGCCAAGAGTAGTGATGGAATTGAAGCTATACTGCGTGACTGGAGATTTGAGAAATGCTAACAAGCCAGAACTCACAGCGATTTTCAGGCCGTCTACGTGAATAACCTGTCTCGTGGCCAAAGGCTTGTTAACGCGGTTCGTGAGCCGCTTACCAGGTGTTGGAAACGCAGCCGCGACTGATTTGTGCAGCAGACCGTGTCGCGCTGTGTTATAACGTGTTGGTATGGGAGCCGGTCGTTCAGAAAGCAAACTCATAAAATGTTGTGCATATCGTTTACACGACATCGCTGTCAACAACAGCATCTTTCATCTGATTGTTGATTTCTTGGCAAGATTACGCTCAGTAGTTTGCCATTGCTTTCTGAGCGATCAGCTCCATACTCTCATAAGTCACTGACGCGACTCGAACTGCTTCCAATTCTCGTGCGCTCACGTCAACCACGGGAGTATTCAGGATTACGGAGAAAGCTGCTAACCCCTCGACCAGGGATAAAAGCAAACTACTGAACGTAAAAACTTGCCTAGTACAGCAACAGCAGCTGAAAAAGGGTGGTGTTGACTGCAACGTCCTGCAAGGGATATGCAACAATTAAAAAAAATAATACGTGAATAATGGGACGCTACAGAATCATGCCTAGTTGAGAACCCAGTGTCAGTGGTGAACTCTTTACGCCTAACAACTGTAATTGATAACTTTCTATATGTAGCACTAGCAGAAATAACTAAGTGGATGATGACGCCATTTAACGATAATTAAGGCCACCTCCGACAGACTTCTATAGCTGACGCCCAGGTGTGTAATGTACTGAAGCAGGGCAAGATCTGGCCAGTGTGTGAGCTGAAGATGAGGTGAGCTCAACAAAAATTGGAGTGACGAAATGAAGATCCCTCGTCAGTTGTCTTCTGTATGTTTTCAATGTTGCCATGTGTTGGAGGCCCTAGACAATTAAGATAAAGCCCACCAATGGCGTGGCACTGCCAAACAAAAAGTTGGTTTGGACCAAACAGAAATTGATGGCAGAAAATGCGAAGTAGGGGTGTGTCACAGTAATGATCTAACAATGGATAAAATTGTAGCAGCTATATTGTATTATATATCAAATTAAAGGAGATTGCACAATGAACACGTCAGTATTGCTACTACTGTTATAGTTTAGAAATATAATAATAATAATATTAGATTTTGTAAAAGAAAATTTGAAGACAGGGATGACAATTATTAAAACTTTAAACTTACCAAGGCTCTACTCCTCAATCTTTGATGATAATCCAATTAATTTACTGAATAATGATAAGCACACCACTTTTATTCACCAATATCACCAGAAATGCTCCTTAACACCATCAAAACACAAGTAAAACATCATATTTTGAAGCACATAATTTTCACACAAAATGGGAAAAGTCAGGAAAACAAGAGGCAGATATGTATTCATTACAATATATACACTATTTTCTAGTTAGTTATAAGTATTATTCTTTTAAATTTAATTATTTAAATACTTCTCAGCTTATCTGTGATAGGTAAAGCAAACTTAGGGGCACAAGTGAGCAAGCATAATTCGACATGTACCATCATATGATGACGAACTTTCACTGTTACGTTTGCTTTTCCTAATGCTAAATAATTTAACTGAATAACCACATTACTGCACGTGCTTTCAGTTTTAGAGTCTTTCACAAGTCCTGTAAATCAGAATAACTATAATCTAAAATTGTTTCAAACGATACTCTGGCGTAAATCGATGAGACGAGATCCAAAGGGCTTAGCCATTTCTGAAATAATGAAAACAAACCACTTTCACAATCGTTTTGTCAATTAAAAAAAAAAAAATGAATCCGCGCGTCTTGTCTGATACTGTTCGAAGGACATATCTTTTCTATGTGTAAATTTTCATTTACTGGGCACTAAAAATTGCGGAAAATAAGAAAAATGAAACAAGTAGCTCATTGCCTATGCTAAGCCGACTCATTTGCTTCTGGCAGTCCAGAGTAGTTTCATTGAGCTAACCTATTGGTTGGTGGCAGGTAATCAGTAGGCCTAAATCTGCCGAAGCTGTTGCCATCCGTATAGACAAGCCACTGTTGTGTAAAAATAAAATTAATAATAATTACAGTGGTAGACAGTTCAAATAGCTGTGAATATGTGTGTTGTTTATGTTAGCTTGACTGATTTATCGTGTTGCTTTGCTTTACTTGGAGTGACTTTTACAGCTTGCACTTTACTAGGTGCAGTCAAATATACCAGGCAATAAATCGTGCAACCTTTTGTTTTTGGCCTCGTTATTCAAGTTCACTAAGGGAGAGCATTCGTTGGAGCTTATAATGTTGCTGATAATGATGACGGTGGTCATCGTAACGATAATGAAGATAATGATTATGTCTACGAGGATGACGATGAAAGTAAGGAGGATGATGGTGATTATGACGATTATTGTGGCGGTGGTGATGACAATGATAACGATGAATGTGCTTATGATGACCAAGAACTTGATAATGTTTTGATGATGATGATGATCACGATGATAGGGGTGGTGGTTATGACAACGATGGTGGTTTTTGTGATGATGATTATGATGATATTGATGATGATAACATTGATGATGATATTCATGATGATGAAAGTAATGTTGATGATGGTGATGGTGATCATGATAGTGATGGAAGTGGTGATAATTATGATGATTGTGATGTGCGGCGGTAGTGGTGATGACACTCATGATGATGACGACGATTAAACAGATGATGATGATGATGATGATGATGATGATGATGATGATGATGATGTGAAGACAATGCTAGTGATGATAATAATTATAATAATAATAATGTTTGGAACCTGACATTTCTAGTGTTAATTAAAGCACCCATTGACTTCACCATGTCTCTGCCTGCAGACGGAGGCACGGGGTTCCAGCCCAACCTGCTGAAGGTGGAGCTGCCGATAGTTGACCAAGGCAAGTGTCGGGACAGGTATGGCCAGGACCTGGTCAACGAGAGGACCTTCTGCGCTGGCGACTACTACAGCGGGGGCAAGGACTCCTGCCAGGTGCTGCCTCTCATTCGCATCATCATCATCATCATCATCATCATCATCATCACCATCATCATCATCATCATCATCATCATATTCAATATCCTCATCATCATCATTGTCGTCGTTTCTGTGTCCTGTGGTGCAATCTGTCCACCTTTCTATTCGCCGTCTTTATCTATGAGTATGATTCATTATTAGTCACGTGACTGTGTTCATAGACTAATTGCACATAGACTTACTAAAGAGGTCAACGTGGCTGAATGGATCAGATCCCTAATTCTTACACTTCCGTTACGCTAATGACGGAGTAGTGGGTTCATATCTCAATAGACAGCAATGGCAAACTACTGAACTTACTATGCCTAGTAAATTAACCTGGGGTTGGGGTTGATTGCAATGTCCTGCAAAGGACATGCAACATTGTAGTTAGACACAAAGGACATGCAACATTGTAGTTAGACACAAAGGACATGCAACATTGTAGTTAGACACAAATGACATGCACAATTTTATTTAGGCACACAAAGGACATGCAACATTTTATTTAGACACAGAAAGGACATGCAACATTTTAGTTAGACACATAAAGGACATGCAACATTTTATTTAGACACAGAAAGGACATGCAACATTTTAGTTAGACACATAAAGGACATGCAACATTTTATTTAGACACGGAAAGGACATGCAACATTTTAGTTAGACACATAAAGGACATGCAACATTTTATTTAGACACACGAAGGACATTCAACATTTTAGTTAGACACACAAAGGGCATGCAACATTGTAGTTAGACACACAAAGGACATACAAAATTGTAGTTAGACACAAAGGGCATGCACAATTTTATTTAGACACACAAAGGACATGCAACATTTTAGTTAGACACACAAATGATATGCAACAATTCAGTTAGACACAAAAGACATGCACAATTTTATTTAGACACACAAATTACATGCAACATTTTAGTTAGACACAAATGACATGCACAATTTTATTTAGGCACACAATGGACATGCAACATTTTTTTCAGACACACAAAGGACATGCAACATTTTAGTTAGACACACAAAGGACATACAACATTTTAGTTAGACACATAAAGGACACGCAACATTTTATTTAGATACACGAAGGACATGCAACATTTTATTTAGACACCCACAGGACATGCAACATTTTATTTAGACACAAAGGACATGCAACATTTTATTTAGACACACAAAGGATATGCAACATGTTATTTAGACACATAAAGGACATGCCACATTTTATTTAGACACACAAAGGACATGCAACATTTTATTTAGACACACACAGGACATGCAACATTTTAGTTAGACACATAAAGGACACGCAACATTTTATTTAGACACACGAAGGACATGCAACATTTTAGTTAGACACACAAAGGGCATGCAACATTTTAGTTAGGCACACAAAGGACATGCAACATTTTATTTAGACACACACAGGACATGCAACATTTTATTTAGACACAAAGGACATGCAACATTTTATTTAGACACACCAAGGATATGCAACATGTTATTTAGACACATAAAGGACATGCCACATTTTATTTAGACACACAAAGGACATGCAACATTGTATTTAGACACAAAAAGTACATGCAACATGTTATTTAGACGCACAAAGGACATGCAACATTTTATTTAGACACACAAATGGCATGCAACATTGTATTTAAACACACACTGTTGATAGAAGAATGGTGAACTAATTTAATGAACTAATAAAATAAATCACTTTCTCAGAAGATTAACTTTTAGTTCACTCTCAAACACCACCATTTCACGAGGTCAGCTTTGAGTTCATGTCTGTTGTGTCATCACCATCATCATCATCGTCGTCACCACCACATCATCATCATTATCGTCATTATTATTATCATTGGTTCATAATTATCGACATCATTTTCCTCGTCGTCATCATGTTCATCATCAACATCATCATCGTGATAACCATCACCAACATCATAGTCATCATCATCATCATGATAGTCATCATCATCATCATTATCATCATCATCATCATCATCATCATCAATATATCAATGATGGTCTTAATGATCCTGACATGAAGATTTCCATATCTCCACATCCAGGGCGACTCTGGGGCGCCCCTGATGTGTCGAACCCAAGGGCGCTACGCTGTATATGGAATCGTCTCCACCGGCCGGAACTGTGCCAAGCCCCGCCTCCCTGGCATCTACACCAAAGTGGGTCACCCAGACATCTTACAGTTCATCCACAGTTCGGTTGGTTGGAGCTGAACCCCCGCCTTCCAGAATCATTAGTAACTATTTTTTGCGGGTTCATTCCGTCTGGCTGTCAACTGGTTGATCGGAGCGTCCGTGTGTGATGTTTGTTGCCTCAAGGTTCTTGTAGGTTATTATTTGTAATTCCATGGATAAATGGCCAAACAATGGTTTCTGTGTTCTTGTTTTTTTTTTTTTTTAATGTGTGCTTTTATGTTGCTCCAATTGTTATAAATTATTGTTTGAAATGGGACAAAGACACACACACACGCTCACATACACACACGCACGCGCACATACACACACAAACACATACACGCACACAGATATGCATAAATACGAACATAAACATACGCACACACAAACACGCACACATACGCACACAAATATACACGCATACACACACACAAACACATACACACGCGTATAATACATACACATACAAACACACATGTGCGCATAACTCCCCGTGCGTACAATGAATGTGTGTCCCAGTTTCCCATGTTTGTTGCATGTGGCAAATCTGTGTCTCGAAGAGAAAAGGTTGTGTTAAAATATTGTGTTGAAGATGAATGGCTGATATAGTAACTGCACTGGAGTGAATGAATTAAAATAACAACTGCAGAGGAGAGAAAGTGTTAACGTAACTGTGAAGGAGAGAAGGCGTTAAAATAATAACTGGGGGGGGGGGCGAGAAAGTGTTAAAATGTCTAATTTTAATTTAAATGTTTAATTTCGCTAATTGGATAGCGAAAGAAGGCGGAAAATGGTAATAATATGTGGGGGAAGGAAGTGATAAACTAGTACTTGTGTGGGTGAGAACGCGTTTCAATGGTCAATGTGTGGGAAAGACAACGAACGTGTGTGAAAGAGAGTTAACATAAAAACATCAGAGAGAGAATAAGTTACACAATGATCGTGACAGAGAGAGAGAGAGAGAGAGAGAGAGAGAGAGAGAGGGGGGGGGGGGGGGGAGGGGGGTTAGTTAACAAAATACACGTGTGAGAAATAGTGGGGGAAGATAACATAATACACGTATGCGAGAGAGACTGGAGTTAACATATTTCACGTTATTTATTAGACAGGCAGACAGATAGATATGGATGAATGGCTGGATAGAGAGAGAGAGAGGGGGGGGGGGGCTGTATATCCACCAACCTAGCCAGTATTGTGTCAGACACTGGCTTAAAGGAGTGAAATATTCCACCTTAACATATACTAGCTCACCATATAATGTGGTAAGGTGTCAGATTGCTCTCGCACGCACGCACGCACGCACACAGATAACAACAGATAGTTGTTGCATATTTGACGCAACTGTATCGACTCCATGCAAATATACATTACGGATTTCCCCCACGGATTTAAACCCTGATCCTTTTCTGGCAGGCAAGTGCACTGACGACTGCGCCGGGCGTACTATACAAACGGAGATCAAATAACAAACACACAAGTACGTCGGCCTGTCACTTCCCCTACACACAGACCTGGTGCTGGGGTCCAGTGTGCCGGAGGTCCGATCAACAACACAGAGATTACTGCTGTCTCAGTTCCCACACACACCGACCTGATTCAGTGTTCGAGAGGTCCGAGCAACCATACAGAGAAAGAGATCACCGCTGTCTCAGTTCCCACCCTTGATTGCCGGCAATCTCACATATCTAACCTGTTCTCTACTATGTTTGAATCACGGTTCCCAAAGTTACGTTATGTTATGTTATGTTATCACGACTGACATCCCCACACATTGAATATTCCAATGCACGCTCAGGGGCCCTGGAGATTTGGATATACAGAAGAATATGTTGTATTTCATGGAAACAGCAATAGGGGCTCTTTAGATCTGGATAAACAGAAGAATATGTAGTATTTCATGGAAACCACAATATATGCCCTAGAGATGTGGATATGCAGAAGAATATGTCGATTTCATTTAAACAAAAACAATCAAATACAGAGGTTCTAGGGGAAAAAAAAAACTGGGAATGAAAAGAGGGTTAATGAAATAAATAATAAAAAAAGAGGCAAGTGAAATATTTCGGCACAACGCTCTTATAATCGTACTGGAGGGTAAGATTAGCCATGCAAGCGAGCAAGAGGTAGAAAATAATATAAGTGGATTGATAATATCAAGAGATGGGCGAACAGCAGTCTGACAGAATGTACAGTCAGTGGAGAGACAGACAGTATTGGAGATCTATTGTAGCTGCAGCCAACCTTCATTGTGGAGACGGCACCTGATTGATTGAAGCGTACTCAATCCTCCGATGTAACAGCGTGTTTTTTGTTTTTTTGTTTTTTTGGCATATCCTTTACAGGACATCGCTGTCAACACCAGCATCTTTCAGCTGTATGTTGATTTCTTGACAAGGTTACGCTCAGTAGTTTGCCATTGCTTTCTGAGCGGCCGGCTCACATACCCCGTAAGTTACCGATGCGATTCGAACCACTGCTGATTCTCACCGTCATCACGTTACCTACGAGAGTATACGAGATTACGGAGAAAAGTGCTTATTTCGATCCCACAGTATTTCCACTCACTGTTCCTATGAGGAGATTGTTGTAGTGCCTCCCCCCCCCCCTCCCCAACTTCCCTAGACAACATTGATGTGCTTTGGCCAGGCACGTGTGATCGAGCAAGCATAAGAGACTCGGGTACTTCATTTTTAATTCAGCGCAAACAACAACAAAATCTCGGGCCGAGAAATCACGTGACATCTTGGTGATTCCATAGTGAGTGTAGGGGTGTGTTGATATACTGTGCAACTTGTAAATGTGCTATTGTGTAATGTATTTATCAAAATAAAGAATCAAATAAACTGAATGTGTTGTTGATCACTTTCGGTTGGGTGTGTGGTCGACTGCTAGGTAGATCGATGGATGCAATGAATGTGTCTAGGCCCGGAGGGCCCTTACAGTTGTCGGAGTATATAGCCATATCGTGTGCTAGTCGTCTTATCTTGTGTATACCCCCATCTGTAATTTATCTGGGGGACAGTTTGCGAAGACAATGACATGCGGTTTTGGGTACATGTTGCTGCAAACACACTTGTCGACCGACCACGAAGTGAATCCCGATATCCCTATTCTCAATCAATCAATCATGTGCCATGCCGGAAAGCATGGTCGGTCATGTCTCGCAATTTCACTCGATCACCAGAGTATTCCCATTTACTTGTATATTATTACATTGTGGTATTTCCTTCTTCCTAGTGGCTACCATAACCTGTGTCTTTTTACAATTTAATTCTAACCCCAGTTGCTCACTGTGTACAACAACTGCATCTACTAATTGTTGCAGATCCTGCTCATTGTCTGCAATCAATACTGTATCGTCTGCATATCTAATGTTATTGATGTTTCGTCCTCCAATGCTGATTCCATTTATATTTTCTACATTTCTGAAAATATTTTCACTGCATAGGGAAAAAAGATCTGGAGACATTATACTCCCTGCCTAACACCTCTCTTAATAGGCTGATATTGTCCCACTTCATGATCAATCCTTATGGCAGCTTGCTGTTTCCAATATATGTTTTTATAAGTCTAATGTCTTTCCCATCAATTTGTAGATCTGCAAGCATATCCACCATGTTGACATGTCTAACTCTATCAAAAGCCTTTGTGTGGTCAATAAAGCAAAGATGAATATCCTTGTTTGCTTCTATACCACGCTCAATAACTGTTCGCAGCATATACACAGCATTTACTGTACCCTTTCCTTCTACAAACCCATATTGTTCTTCCCCTATTTCAGGTTGTATTTTCTTCCTCACCCTTTGCATGATAATTCGTAGCAAAATCTGTGTGATGTGACTAATTATACTAATCGTTCTATGTTGATAACATTCCAAGGCTTCCTGATTTTTTGGGATTGCAATAAATACACAGCTACATAATTCAGAAGGTATATCGCCAGTATCATATAATGTGTTCAGCAGTCTGGTGACGTGATCTATTCCATATTCTTCTAAAGCTTTAATCATTTCTGTTGTGATGTTATCTGCACCGGGGGCCTTGCCAGCTTTCATATGCTTAAGAACATTTCGAACCTCCATCTTCAAAATTGGCGGTCCTTCATTATTAAATCTAATATCATACTGTTCGTCTCTGTTATCATCATAAAGGTTTTTCACATAATCTGTCCATACATGTAGAATCTGATCTTTTTCTATTATGATTTTGCCATCTTTAGTTTTTAGACAGCCTGTTGATGTACTTGTTCTTTTATTAGTAAGTTCCTGAATTCTTGTGTGCACTAATTTGGTATTTTGACTGTTGTGTTGTTTTTCAATTTCTAAGCACTTTTCCCCAAGCCATGCTTCTTTTGCCTCCTTACATAATATTCTGACTTGTCTGTGAATTTCTTCATATGTGGCAGAATTATTTTTGTTGAGTCTTCTTGTTTCAATTAGGTGTAAAATTTCTTCAGTCATCCATTTCTTACGACCCACCTTCTTTAATTTTGGAATAGTTGTTTCTGCAGCCAAACTGATTGAATTCTTCAACATTTCCCATTGATCATCCACATTCTGGAATAGGATCTCTAGATCAGACAATATATCAAATCTGTTCTGTACTTCGATGTTGAATTTGTTTTGTATGTCCTTGTCATTACTCAATGTACACAAATCATATGTAGTGTTTCCTGTTATATACTTTACTTTCTTGTGGGTAGAATCTTGACATCTGCAGATGATGTGCTGGCGTACAATCATGGCAAAGACAGGGCCAGTCTGGCGAAAGACTTACAGGTGGCGGTAAACAGGGTGGCGGAGTGGTTCAGAGACGCAGGGGCCATTATAAACCCAGACAAGGCATCGGTTGTGTGGTTACTCCTTGGATAACCGGATCGTCAAGGCAGACGTCCCCGGTATTATGTTGAATTAATGTCCTCTTAGTCGAGAGAGTAAATTGAAGTACTTGGGTATCACCTTTGACATGTGTTTGTCTTTTAAGGATCATGTGGAGGCTTTGGTGGTGAAGGCTGGTAGGGGACTTAATGCATTGAGGGCTATGACAGCGACCGGGGTAGATCAGAGGATGCTGTACAGGCTCTTTCAGCAGTTAATAATTTCTGTCATTGAGTATGGTTTGGGGCTGCTGACAATATCAAAGAGCAAGCTTGAAAGGTTGGAGCGCATACAGAATGCTGCCATGCGGTTAATCCTGGGGTGCATGAGACATATCCTGGCGCTACCAACAATGACGGATAGGCATAGGGTCCTTCAGGCCAAATGATACCTGAGAGTTGCTGCAGACAGGGATCACCCGCTGCATGCAGCAATGGATATGGTTAAGCGTCATAGACTCTAGATGAGGCAGGTCCTGGATGGCACAGGCAGAACTTTCTATAAGTCAGGTGTGTGATCTAGAGACCATCAATCGTGAAAGAGAGTGGGTTGAAGTGCCGGAAGACATGACGGACTGGCACAATGTAATAATAACACTGGGTCGTGAGTGCAGAGAATGGGCAGCGGGCCGCACTGAGTTTGAAGTGCAACAGCTGATCCAGAGCAACACACATCAAGGTGACATAGTCATCTACACTGATGGGTCAGTGGTAAGAAACAGACGTAGTGGCTGGGGCTTTATTGCAAAGGCTAATGGGCGAGTCTTGAAAAAGGAGTGTCTAGCATGAGAATGGAGGTGAAGGCAGTAACAGCAGCATTCTGATGGCTAGAGAAGACTACTGCAACACACGTTGTATTCATTACGGATTCAAAGAATATGCTTAGCAAGGTGGAGAGTTTCGTGTGGAATGGCTCTTGTCGCTTCAGAGGTCCCAGATCGTGAGAATTGTATGGATATTTTGCCCTGGCCATGCGGGTGTTCAGGGGAATGAACAGGCTGACAGGCTAGCAGGGAATGCACCTCTTGGTGGAATTTTGCCTATGGACAAGGGGGAGGGGTGGTGGTCGTGCGCTTGTGGGACCAGGTGGAGAAGGCGGAGGAACAGATTGAGAACCCATATGTAGAAAGAATGAGATTGCGGGGGATCGGCAGGGGGGCTGGAAGAATCTCAAAACTGAGAGGGACGACCAGGAGATCTTTTAATCAGATGGCGGTGGGAACGATTAGTAGTATGATTCTTCGCTGGCTGTTGAACGAGGGGACGGGGCACGTATGGGAATGTCCCGAGTGCAGTGATGTCGGTTCTTGACTCAACTCAATTCAACTCAACTTTACTTTCTTCAACTTTATCCTCAATGTTCCTGTAAGTAATCTGTGGTCACTATAACAATCAGCACTGGGAACTGTTTTTGCTATTGTTAACGCGAGTCTAAATCTTCTGCTAACCAGAATGTAGTCAATCTGGTTTCTAATCCTGCTATCAGGACTCCTCCATGTCCATAATCTTCTAGGGTGTTGCTTAAACCAGGTGTTTCCTACGATCATTTCCTGTTTTTTTACCCACTCTACGAGTCTGTACCCTCTTTTATTTCTCTCTCCTAAACCATAGTTTCCTAGCTGTGTATCTATAACCTGATTTCCTACTTTTGCATTGAAGTCCCCTATTGCGATGTTTATTTCTGAATTTTTTACATTTCTTTAAGGCAGACTCAATGTCATTATAAAATTCCTCTACACTATCTTCACTGGATTCTCCTGTTGGGGCATATACTTGAATAACATTTATGTTAAAAGGTCTGCCGCTTAATTTAACCAATAGAAGTCTGTCCGACACGACCCAATATCCTTGAACAGATTTTGATGTTTTCCAGTCCAAAATAATTGCCACTCCCCTTTGTCGATCTTCACCTCCAGTATAAATAATCTTAAAATCTTCATCTTTCTTGATGCCTGCTCCTTGTCCATCTCGTTTCGCTCATTCCTAAAATATTATTTTTTTTTTCTTTCCATTTCTTGTTTTATGTTATCTAATTTTTCGTCGTCGTTTAGCGTCCTAACATTCCATGTTGCTAATTTTAATGTCTCTGTCCTTGTCTTGCGATGATCAGTTATTAGGCGAATCATAATGTACTAGGCACTTTTAAAGAGGTAGTTTGTCGTTGCTTTCCTCTATGGCAGTAACCATATTGGTCGGTTGACCGCAGCCATTGTCTCCCGAAAGAGATCCTCTGCCTGCCGTCGCGAAACTTGAGACAATAACCAACAAATATCTGTCGGCTGCCCTCAAAATTTAATCCATCACCTGCCTTCCGTGGCTTCTTTTGAACACTTCCAATAAACGAATACGAAATAACACCACATAATCCACAGGAAAACCTAAGCAGCGTCTCCCGAAGAATAAACGATTTACGAAGTCGTCATTTTTTACCGGAAGTGATTTAGGTCAGTGCTAAAAATTACTACGCGCTTTGTTTGCGGTAAATTAAAAATTACGTACCGAGACTCGAGCTGTCGGCCAGCCGGGTCAGTACTGCATAAACGATGTCGGTCCTGCCCATGCCACGCTGGACCACGCGTTCATTGACCTGTACTCCGGCGCGTCCCAGTGCGTGGATACAGCAAGTGATGTGAGATCCGGCTTTCTATGCTATCTACCCATTCAGCACAGAGACTGCTGTTTGCAGCTTTCTGTTGCATGTTCACGGAGACTTGTATGATGATCACGTGTGTAGCTTCTTGTCCTGCTGCGGCGGTGATCTGCAGTCAGCCTGGTGTAGTCGTCGGGTATGCGCCACCACCCTCTTTGACCCTGCTCTTTGACCAAAATATAGCTCGGCATTTGAATACAAGAAAAACAACTCAGACAGGGGGCTGTGGACAAACATAATTACTAATGCGACACAGTTTAGTGTTTAAGAAGATTCGACTAGCAGGAATTTGTTTCATCTGGAATCGCAGAGTCACCACGGCAGTAATCTAGAGATAAATGAGCCACGTTTGGGAAGCCCTGCTGTGTTGTCTGCGCTCTGCAATCACAACAGAACGTACTTTGTCGTTACATTGTTTGTGTATGTGTAACTGTTACTTTGTTTGTAGAACATGTTGCTTTGTTTGTCGCAACTGTTGTCATATGTGCTCATGTGTGTGAATAGTTTACGAACATTTTCGACCAGGTATGGTTGACAGGATACATTCTTTTCGGAGACGTCATTATCGAAAACAATTTTAGCTGTTATTCTTCACGATATTGTTTATGATAATATATATTTGTCACTGATCTAAATAGTGTATTCCATCCATCCATCCATCATGTGCCATGCCGGTAAACGTGGGCGGTCATGTTTTGCCATCTCACTCGATCACCAGAGTCGTGGATCAGCTCCGTGTTTCTGTCTCGACCATGCCACGTGGCCAAGCCATCCAGGTATTTGCTTCTAGGTCTTCCCCTTGGTCTGTTCCCTTCGATCTTACCAGTTGTCACTAAGATCTCCAATTCATTTCTTCTCATAACATACCCAAAATATTGTGACCGTCTACGTCTAATAGTTAGTTAGTTAGTTAGTTAGTTAGTTAGTTAGGTAGTTAGTTAGTTAGTTAGTTAGTTAGTTAGGTAGTTAGTTAGTTAGTTAGTTAGTTAGTTAGTTAGTTAGTCGACAGATACGTCTAATGTATCTAATCAGTTTACGATCTTCATTTGTTTCTTGAATTTCATTGGTTTTTCTGTTTGTCCATAGTATTCTTTGCATTTTCCTCAGAAATCACATTTCTGCAGTCATCAGATGTTTTTCAGCTTGACTGCTCATTGTCCAAGTTTCACACCCATATAAAAGTGCAGGTTCTATGTAGCATCTCAACACTCGTTTTCTCGTTTCAATTGACATCTTTTTATTGGTCAGTATGTTTTTCATCATACTAAAAACTACTTTTGCCATGGCGATTCTTGTTCTAATCTCTTCAAGGCATCTCCCATCAGATGTTATTACTGTTCCGAGATAATTGTGCCTATTCACTTGTTGAAGAATATTCCCATTTACTTGTATATTACATTGTGGTATTTCGTTCTTCCTAGTGACGACCATAATCTGTATCTTTTTACAATTTAATTCTAACCCTAGTTGGTCACTGTGTGCAACAACCACATCTACTAAATGTTGCATGTCCTCTTCATTGTCTGCAATCAAGGCTGTCATCTACATATCTAATGTTATTGATGCATCGTCCCGCAATGTTGATTCCTTCCATAGCTTCTATATTTCTGAAAATATTTTCACTGTACAGGGAAAACAGATCTGGAGACATTACACATCCCTGTCTCACACCTCTCTTAAAAGGCTGATATTGGCCTACTTCATTGTCAACTCTTATGGCAGCTTGTTGTTTCCAATATATGTTCTTTACAAGTCTAAGGTCTTTTCCATCAATTTGTAGATCTTCAAGCATCCTTATCATGTCGACATGTCTCACTTTGTCGAAAGCCTTTGTGTAGTTAATAAAGCAAAGGTGTCGATCTTTGTTTCACGATCCTGAAAAGTGCTTTCAGTTTCAACAGCAACTTGAAGATGCTTTCACTGATACACCAGAAAATTGTACAGTAAATGAAAAGTGGGGTCAACTTAAGGAAACTCTTTATAAAATTGCCGTATGGGTTTACAGCACTGTGGATCAAAAGAGGCAGGATTGGTTTGCAGCAAACAGCCAGACTCTGCAGCCCTTGACTGATAAGAAGAAGATAGCTCTCTTAAGAAACAAGGAAAGACCAACGCGTAACACTCTGAGTGAGCTAAAGCAAGCTAGGAAGGATGTGCAAAAGGCTGCCAGGCAGTGTGCAAATGATTATTGGATCAAGTTATGTGAGTCCATTCAAATCGCAAGTGATAAGGGAAACATCAGAAGCATGTATGAAGGAATAAAGAAAGCCTGTGGTCCAATGATCAAAAGAAGTGCACCATTGAAAACATTGACTGGAGAAATCATAACTGATAAGAAACAGCAGATGGACAGATGGGTAGAGCACTATTTGGAGCTTTACTCAAGTGAGACCAAACTAGCGGATGATACCCTCAACGCCATAGAGGCTCTACCAACTCTTGACCACCTGGACACACTTCCCACCATAACAGAAGTTAAGTGTGCTATAAATGAACTTGCATCTGGCAAGGCTCCAGGTAAGGATGGGATTCCAATAGAGGTTATCAGGAGTGGGCAAGACACACTCACTCTACAGATCCACCAGCTAATAGAGCTATGCTGGCGAGAAGGACAAGTCCCACAGGATTTCAAAGATTCAAGCATCATAACACTGTACAAGAACAAGGGCGATCGGAGCGACTGCAACAACTATAGGGGTATCTCACTTCTGTGTATTGTTGGAAAAGTATTTGCCAGAATTGTTCTGCGCAGACTTCAAGTCCTAGGAGATCAAGTCTACCCCGAATCACAGTGTGGCTTTCGACAGAACCGGTCTACCATTGATATGATATTCTCATTGCGACAAATGCAAGAAAAATGCCGTGAACAGAATCAACCACTGTTTATTGCCTTCATCGACCTCACAAAGGCATTTGATTTGGTCAGTCGTGAGGGTCTGTTCAAGGCACTAAAGAAGACTGGCTGCCCACCAACTCTTCTGGCCATTGTTTAATCGTTCCACACAGGCATGAAGGGTATAATCAAGTTTGATGGTGCAACTTCTGAACAGTTTGAAATCAAGAGTGGAGTTAAGCAAGGTTGTGTACTAGCTCCCACCCTCTTTGGAATATACTTTTCACTTCTACTGAAATATGCCTTTCGTGATCAGGATGGTGGTATATACATTCACTCACGCTCAGATGGTGGCCTCTACAATGCTCAGAGATTGAAGGCCAAGACCAAAATTAGGAGGGTACTGATCAGAGAGTTGCTTTTTGCAGATGATGCTGCAGTTACGACCCACTCTGAGGAAGAATTGCAATGTCTACTATCTGCATTCTCCAATGCTTGTTCTGAATTTGGTTTAACAATTAGCAAAAAGAAGACACAGATTATGTCACAAGGTGCACATGGGGTACCATCAATCTTTATTGACGACGCCGAACTAGAGATGGTAGACCATTTTACATATCTAGGATCAGTGGTAAATAGCAAATTATCCCTAGATCAGGAAATCAACATCCGGATTGGTAAGGCAGCAACAACAATGAACAGGTTAAGAAAAAGAGTCTGGGAGAACAGGAAGCTTACTGCCAAAACAAAAGTCCTTGTCTATCAAGCCTGTGTCCTTAGTACTCTTCTTTATGGCAGTGAAACCTGGACAACTTACTCACACCAAGAGAAACGTTTAAACAGCTTTCATATGCGGTGTCTGCGAAGAATTCTTGGTATTAAGTGGCAAGACAAAATCACAAATACTGAAGTATTGGAAAGATCAGGTTGTGTGACGGTTTATTCCAGGCTCAGTCTTCGTAGACTTAGATGGATAGGACATCTTAGGAGGATGGATGATGGTAGAATACCAAAGGACATCTTTTTTGGTGAATTACAGATGGGTAAGAGATCTCAGGGTCGGCCTCTACTACGATACAAAGATGTGTGTAAGCGGGACATTATTGATACATGCATTGATAATGCACAGTGGGAGAAAGTTGCCGCTGAACGTGTTGCATGGAGGGCAAATATCAGAAATGGAATAAAGACACAGGAGAAAATTATTGCAGATAAGTCACACACCGAGCGTGTGAGACGTAAGATGGTGCATGATGGTGGAAATGACCACGTATTCACATGCACCCACTGTAAACGGACATTTACAGCGCGTATTGGCCTTATCAGTCACATTCGCTACCGTCCATAGGTAAAAGTTATTATGCCTTTTTAAAGCACAAACTATGGTCTGTCAAGACGGCGTGGTGCCAATGAGTGAGTGAATGAGAATGAGATCTTTGTTTACTTCTAAAGAACGTTCGATTACGGTTCTCAGTATGTACACAGCATTTACTATACCCTTGCCTTCTACAAACCCACATTGTTCTTCTCCTATTTCAGGTTGTATTTTCCTCCTAACTCTTTGCATGATCATTCTTAGCAAAATCTTCGTGATGTGACTCATTATACTAATTGTTCGGTGTTGATCACATTCCAAGGCTCCTGATTTCTTTGGGATTGCAATAAATACGGAATTACATAATTCACGAGGTATATTTCCAGTATCATATATTGTATTAAGCTGTCTGGTAACTTTATCTATTCCATATTCTTCTAAAGCATTTATAATTTCTGTTGTGATGCTGTCTGAACCGGGGGTCTTGCCAGATTTCATGTGGTTAAGAGCATTCTGAACCTCCATCTTCAAAATTGATGGTCCTTCATTATTACTTTAAATATCATACTCTTCATCTCTGTTGTCGTCATAGAGGTTTTTCACCTAATCTGACCATACATGTAAGATCTGATTTTTTTACAATTCTGACTCTTATTGTGTATTATTTATAGTGTATAATAGTGTATTATTTATCCTCTTTTTCTTCGTTTCTTCTTCTTCATCATCTTCTTCATCTTCTCATCTTGATTCTTTTCCACCTCCACCTACTTATTCTTCTTCTTCTTTTTTATCTTCTTCTTAAAGCACTTATTATTATTATTATTATTATTATTATTATTATTATTATTATTATTATTATTATTATTATTATTCTCCTTCTCGCACTCCTCGCCTTCCTCCTCATCCTTCTTCTTTGTCTTCTTCTCCTCCTCCTCTTCCTCCTTATTATCCCCCGCCACATTCTCATCTCCTTCATCTCTTCAGAAACCTCACACCTATATCTCTCTAATGCCAGTCATACAAACACTAACGACCATGGCTACCACACAGTCTCCACAAACATAACAATAACACCCGTGTGCTGACAGAACAATAACACCCTATGCTAACAGAACAATAACACTCGTGTGCTGACAGAACAAGAACACCCTATGCTGACATAACAAGAACACACGTGTGCTGACAGAACAAGAACACATGTGTGCTGACAGAACTAGTTCACCCGTCTGCTGACGATACAAGAACACAACGACTGGCAATCAAAAGTCAGAGGCAGGGCTGACCATGTTCTCTAACTCCACAGATCGCCACACGTCTAGCCACACGCCTAGCCACACGCCCAGCCATGCGCTGTAAACCCGGTACAGTTCTGTCACTTGTGGTCATGAGTGCTGTTCTTCTGGCCGGCCTCAACATCTGTGTCTTGCTCATCTCCTCCTGGGTCGGCAGTCAAGACTCCATCCGCAAACGGCCGGCCTATTATGTTGGTGCGTATATTCATTTGTGTACAGTTTATGAGGAAGCTTGAAATGAAAACCGTTAATGTGTGTGTGTGTATGTGTGTGCTCGCGCGCATGTGCGTGCTCGTGCGCATGTGCGTGCTTGTGCGCATGTGCGTGCTTGTGCGTGTGTGTGTGTGTGTGTGTGTGTTCTGAAAACGTAAAGAACAAACGTATTATTTGTCGATGTAGTCACCACTGCATTCAACGCAAGTCCTCCAATGCCGATAAAGTGCTTGGAGATTCCTGTAGAAAATAATTCTATTAGTCGCTTGTGTAACCAGTCATGCATCACCTACTGTACCTCTTCATCGTACCGAAAAGTTTTGAAACTTCCTACTCTACTCATACACTTGCTGGACTGACAAGGGATGCATCACCATACTGGAACTTCATTCGCCGAGGAATTTTAATCAGTGAATCTTCACTGATTTAAAAAAGCGGATACCAGAAGACTGCTCCTCTTTGGTGCATGTCAAAAGTGGGGTGACCATCTTCAAACTGACCTTATGACGTCAAATTGTTCGTCTGCACCTCCATGGCACGTGTTTAACATTCTTGACATCCTTAACAAAAATATTCACAGGTTACAAGACAACAGCATGGTTATTGTAATTTATATCACACTTTAAAGCAGGGGTGGCCAACCTTTTCAGCAGGCGGGCCAAATTTCGGAAATAATATTTCCTGCCGGGCCACGCACCTAATTTTTTTTTAATTGTTGTTATTAATTAAAGTAAATAAGCAAGCGTGCTACAACTTCGACCACATAGTCGCTTCCCGGTAGGTGAGATCGTGCTCAAGCGCTTGCCTGGTTTAATGTAAACCAAAAAAATATATCTTGTTAATTAATTTACCTCTCCCTTGTAGATGAGTATTATTATTAACGTCATTTAGGTGGCTAGTTATATCGACCAGAAATGCAAAGTCGCAAACCCACTCTTTGTCTTCAAAGTCTGGGATACTTTTCGACTTGCTTGCAAAGAATGATTGTATTTCGAGTTGCAAATCAAACAATCTTTTCAACAATTTGGCATGGGTCAGCCATCTTACTTCTGCATAAAATGTAACGTCATTATAATCTGAGTCCAAAGAATAGAAATTCTTGGAACTGACGGTGACTCAACCCGTTCGACTTCATGAAGATCACTATTTTGACGGTCCATTTTGAGGGGCTTCGAAAATAAATTCTCCTGATGATTAATGCAATGAAAATTTAGCATTGAAGTGTTACCTACTTTGGAGGCCTAATTTTCAATCAATTTGACTAAACCTTCGGGTTTCCCAACCATTGCTGAGGCACCATCCGTTGTTAAGCCCAATAAGTTGTTAAGTTGTAATAAAAAGCAATTCAATGTCGATGTAACTACTTCTGACATATCTCGTAACTTAATAGTGTCCTTAGGGGGATACAGCGCCGCTAATTCTTCTGTCTTTTTAAAATCGATGTCAACTATTATGCTATTATCAGACAGACTGTGGGATCAACACCTTGTGCCACATTTATTGAAAGACAGAAGTGGTTTGGCCATGTTGTTAGAATGCAGCACCAGCAACTACCATCACTGGCCTTACATCAAAGATCATCTGCGACGAGACCAAGAGGACGTCCAAGAAGAAAATGGATTGACGACATCAAAGACATTGTACAACCACACGGAATGACACTATCCAATGCCGCCCACCGGGCTCTGGAACGCAAATTATTCCTCCCCACGACGTTTGATGGCAGAAGTGGAAGAAGATGATGATGATCAACACCCACAAATAAAAATTGCCAGTTGTGAGTTATCTGCCATATTTGTGCTTTCATCCACTGCTAGAGCATAAAATATAAACTCGGATGCTAGATTTTTAAAATTATCTTCAATATATTTTCCAATGTCGTCCACACGCCTAGTAATAGCCTGACGAGACAGACTTATTTTTTAAGAAATCCTTCTTCTTTTCTGGACACAGAGTTTCAACGACGCTCTCCAAACATCCCTTAACCATTTCACCATCTGAATATTGCTTCGTTTTTTTTTTTTTAAATAACACATAACTAGCTTTTACATAGCATGTTGACTCTGAACAGGCTCTAGTAATTATCCTTTGTTGTGCAGAAATGTTGTTTTGTAAAGTCATTTACTTTGTACTTATAAAACGTATTTGCATGTTTAATCTCGTAGTGCCGTTTGATATTATTCTCTTTCAACACAGAAACAGGTTCGTTGGATATCAAGCATATGAGCTTTGTTTTAATTTCCACGAAAAAATAGTATATAGTCCACCTGTCTTGAATAATTCTTAATTCTTCTGTGATTCTTCTCTTCTTTGGTCCAACGTCTTTACTAGCTGACGCCATGGTTACGTAATACCTCAAATACACATAATGAATATTCACACAACAAAACCCCACATCAAAATAATATTAATAATCTATATTAATCATACCTTTCTCGCTGATGTTCTCATGCAATATCCAACCAATATTATTTCTTCCTTCAACAACATCCACTCAGAGAAATATCAGGAACAGAGAGTTTATATCTAATACCACAAGGTCTTTTCACAAACTAAACCATCATGGTTCCTACAGTCTATGGTCCATAATATTCCCTTTACGAATGTTCATGTTTAAGTCACTGGAGTAGAACTAGCCAGGTTAATAAGTTCCCAAGGTGCACATATTCATTCTGCTAAATGTTCCGGATTTGGGAGTATCCAGTGAAACATTCCTCAAGCGGTGAAATATACCTGATAATAAATTTCCTCAGAAGTTATGAACATCCACAGGGCAGATTAACTTCAGGAGTTATAAATGGCCATAGTTCAGATAAAGTTCAGACGTTATAAATATCCACAGGGCTGGTAAACTTCAAGAGTTATAAATATGCAAAGCATCTGCACACGTTGCGACATGAGGTATCTTGGAGAGACGGGCCTTCGTCTGGTGGACAGATTTAGACAACATTTATCCGATATCGACCATGGTGCCAAGAAACCGGTACCCCTCCACTTCAACAGTTCCGACCACTGTGGGGTTGCCGACATACGTGTTACGGCGATAAAATCGTGCACATCTCACGAACGCGATCGCAAGACATTGGAAAACCGTCTTATCTTCCAATTGGGTTCACTTTCCCCTCACGGCCTCAATGTACAACACAGTTTTATTTAGTCCCCTACGCCCTTATCCACAACCCCCACCCCTTCCATTTCCGCCATCTTTTAGTCCACTTCATAGCCAGTTGTATGTCCTTCGCAGGACGTGGGAGTCACCACCAGCATTATCTCTGCTTTCTGTGACTTCTTGGTTGGTTTGCATGGGGTCGTTTCTCATTGCGTTCTGAACTACCGTCACTTGTGCTACTTTTTGATAGCAAATGCTTGCTGGCCTGCATCCATATTGCCCACAGCAGCGTTTCGAACTTGGCGGAATTGCGTACTGCATCCGTTACATCGCCCCAGAGTTACACATCAATATTTTTTCCATTCGCTCTCCTGGGCGCACCCCGATCCCCCTAGCGCGGGTTCCCTCACCGGTTGAATTAACCAATCATCGAGTTTCTGGCTGTACTGACCTTTAGGCAGTTGACCCCTTTAACACCACATCCGTTCCATTCCACCCATGGATAGCCGTCTCAAACTAGGACACAGATGAGTTGATATTTATACATTCATGTAGTGTCTATCGTGCATTAGTTAATCTATTTTTGTTTGTTTGTTCTGTGCTGACGAAGGCTTTGGCCGCAACGTCCATTGTTTTTTGTAGTTGTGCTTTGGTAAAGCTCTCAACCTACTTCTCGTTTTTCAGTGATTCATTCATTAAATATCCAAAGGGCATATAAACTTCAATAGCTATACACATCCATAGGGCAGATAAACTTCAAGAGTCATAATTATCCATAATGATACCAGTCAAGGATGGAAATTATCCATACATGATAAACGACGGGCAGTAATAAGTTTCAGGGGGTGAAAAATATCCACGATAATGCCGTTCAGGTTTTCAAAATGTCCTCATAGATAAAGTTCAGGTTTTAAAAATGTCCAGGTGGAAACAATCCATGTTTTGTAAATGTCCATCTGGATAACTGCCAGGTTTCGACAATGTTCATAACCCTTCTCCTGAATTTAACAACTAGCCATGAAGGGAGGACTCAGCTGGTGCATTTACTTGAGTAGTAGGTACATTGGTGTTGGCCAGGCCATCCTCTTATATACATTGATCATTCACTCAATAGACTTCTGTAATGTTGAGGTTGTCGTAAACTTGGAGAGCAAATAATATTAAGGAAATTTCGCTCTTACAGCAATATAAAGGCGAATCCTTTTCATCATATGCCGATGAATCAGCTACTCCAAATGAGAACTAGAGCATTTATACTATGCTTCAGGTTCGGCCAAGGCACAGTCCACCATCCTGGAGTCCAAAGAACCCCACTGTATGCAATACGGAAAATACAGCTGGTCGCTAGAAAAGCATTTCTCAGACTCCTTACAGTTCTCAATGTTAAAACCTTAAAATTTTCTCAATTCAATCCACACACTCGATTTCTTTTCATGTACCTATCCTAGGCGCACTTTTAGCACGAAACATGACAGCTTGATGGGGATGGTGTATCGGAAAGGGCCGGGCTGGAGAAAGAGGTGTGGGGGGGGGGGGGGCAGTAGTGTTGCTATCTCCCGTCTTCTTGTCACCAACCAGATGGTCGTGTGGACGCAGTTTCCAACTCCTGTCAACTTCAAACGAAACGTACCGGCGGCTTAAAGTTGTGGTTAGAAAATTGGGCTTGGCCTCGAATTAATATTGTGACCTCTGAATACACAGTTTAATAGGGAATCCAAGTGTCGTTGATAGGCAGACAATATTTGAAATATGTCGCAACGACTCATGATGTAATGTTCTTTTGGTGATATGTACAATAAAGTTAACATTTATGTTCATTTGACCTAGCTCCGCGGGCCGCAACATGACCCCCGGCGGTCCACATGTGGCCCGCGGACCTCGTGTTGGCCACCCCTGCTTTAAAGGTTTTCCATTTGAAAACCCCTAGTAGTTCGTTCTAGCGGAGTGGGCCGGGTTCAGTCACCACTAGCAAGAAGACCAAGCACATCTCTTGGGGTCGACCTATTCTCACATCTCTGGGGGTCGAACTAGTCTCAATCTCTGGGGGTCGACCCAGTCTCACATTTCTGGGGGTGCACGCAGTCTCACATCTCTGGGGGTGACCCAATCTCACATCTCTGGGGGTCCACGCATTCTCACATCTCTGGGGGTCGACCCATTCTCACATCTCTGGGGGTCCACGCAGTCTCACATCTCTGGGGGTCCACCCAGTCTCACATCTCTGGGGGTCGACCCAGTCTCACATCTCTGGGGGTCGACCCAGTCTCACATCTCTGGGGGTCGACCTAGTCTCACATCTCTGGGGGTCGACCTAGTCTCACATCTCTGGGGGTAGACCCAGTCTCACATCTCTGGGGGTCGACCCAATCTCACATCTCTGGGGGTCGACCCAGTTTCACATCTCTGGGGGTCGACCCAGTCTCACGTCTCTGGGGTTCGTCCCAGTCTCACATCTCTGGGGGGTCGACCCAATCTCACATCTCTGGGGGTCGACCCAGTTTCACATCTCTGGGGGTCGACCCAGTCTCACATCTCTGGGGTCTCACAAAATGGATTTTCTTCTTCTATTGTATGTCCTTTATAGGACGTTGCCACCAACCCAGGTAGATTTTCTAGGTAAGTGTACATTCAGTAGCTTGCCATCGCTTCTGAACGAGTAGCCAACATTGATGTCCGAGGACCAGTGTAGGGCCTTTACCCCCTTCCTCGCAGTAAGCGCACGGGAAATTTTACAAACGTGTACCGGGTATTTTCAACCAGAATTTGGGAATTTCCTGGGATAGAGAGGCGGCGAAGACAGGAACTGGGCTCTCCACCTCGTCATGCTGCGGCCGCTGTACAGAGGCGTCAGGCAAATTTTATTAGCCCACCAAACTAACACAAAGCCTCGAACTCGGTGACTAGACGCTGGCCTGTCACAGCAGCGTGGGGCTGGTTGTTCACCTGTCACAGTAGCGTGGTGGCTAGGTGTTCACCTGTCACAGTAGCGTAGTAAATAGGTGTTCACCTGTCACAGTAGCGTGGTGGCTAGGTGTTCACCTGTCACAGTAGCGTGGGGCTGGTTGTTCACCTGTCACAGTAGCGTGGTGGCTAGGTGTTCACCTGTCACAGTAGCGTAGTAAATAGGTGTTCACCTGTCACAGTAGCGTGGTGGCTAGGTGTTCACCTATCGCAGTAGCATGGTGGCTATGTGTTCACCTGTCACAGCAGCGTGGTGGCTAGACGCTGGCCTGTAGGCCTGGCGCTCATGGGTTTAAATCTCCATCGTAGCGGATGTAACAAAGATGTACCGGCGTTGCCAGTTCAACCCGGCTACAAATTTGTACCAGAAAATGTCTTGGGAAATAAGAGCGGCCGGCATACAACTGACCACATCATCCCCCGAGTGCTGAGTGGTATATGTTGGAGCTAAGTCGGGTAGTAGGACCTTTTGTTTCACATGACTTTACGTGACTTCACTTGACTTCACGTGACTTCACATGACTTCACGGGATTTTACATGACTTCACATGACTTTACGTGACTCCCCATGACTTCAGACTGCAAGCAGCAACCAGGAAATTATATTCACCCTGGCTTTCTTCATCCAGCTAATCAATCAACCAATCAAACAACGAACCAATAGCCAAGCAATCATGAATCAAGCAACCAATCAATCAGCCAATCATGCAATCTACAAACCAACCCACATACCGACCAACCAATCAATCAACCAAACAAGCAATCAACTAACCAACCATTCACCCAACCAATCACCCAACCAGTCAACCAATGTAAAAGAGTTCTTATCGTAAGCACCATCTTCTACTTACCACTGTCGCTTCAACCACAAACAATAGTGATCACTCTCCGTCAGAGCCAGATTGTGTTTATCACTACCAGCATTTGCTGGAAGAGCAGGTGTTCAACTAAATCTTGTTAACTATTTCAGAGAGTGACATATACCAGTGGGACATGCTCCCAAGGCAGCCATTGCTCCAGCCCTCTAAGCCGTGCCCTGTACTTAGAATGGGCCAACTACAAGATGGACAGTTTCAGGTAATAGGAGCCGAGGTTGGAGGTAAAATCCCAGCGAGTCGTCGGGAGAATCTGGTTACAAATTGCTGTAAACAATGTTTGTTTATAATGGTAGCATATCGTGGTGTAGAGTAGTTAACTGGTGTAGAGTGTGCAGTATCGTCATTGTATTTGATGTTATTATGTCATGTTATGCTGTGTATTGTTATATTACGCTATGTTATGCTATGGTATTTTATGTTATTTTATGCTATGGTATGTTATGTTGTGTTATGCTGTGTTATATAATGTTATGTATTGTTGTATTATATTATATTGTTTTGTATTAGGGTATGTTATCATATGTTATGTTATTCCCACACTTCGTGTTCTTCGAGTGTTTATATTCCCACAGTTTAGACCGTGTTATTTATACTTCAGAGATCAGATGTGTCTGTACCTGTCACCATCACTGTTTCCCCTAACATATCTCTGTCAGCATTGCCATGAAAGATCCTCCTAACTGTATTCTACGTGTCGTGATCTCTGCTTCCCCTAACTCACCTCTGTTATCGTTGTCCCCCAGACAATCATGTAAGATCCGCCTACCTGTACTCTACGTGTCGTGATCTCTGTTTTCTCTAGCCCACCTCTGTCACCATTGTCATGAAAGATCCAATACCTGTATTTTAGCTGTCGCGATCTCTGTCGGCTCTAACCCACCCCTGTCACTGTTGTCCCCCAGGCAGTCATGAAAGACAAGCTGTACGTCTACTCCGCCTTTCTGGACAAATTCACCATCAGGATCATCGCCTTGCGGAGAATCAATTTTGGAACCTCGCTCAAATGCCAGGTGTGGAACCAGCTCAAGGAAGGCCGCCCCGAGGGGGTCACTGATGCTACCGTAGAGAACCTACCAGAAGATCACGAGAGGAGGTAGGTCTTTTAATTCCGTAGAACATGCCACGTGTGTTTATTTATCAAAACTGTGAGATAGAACATAAAACGTCTCACGTGTGTTTATTATTCACAATAGTGAGATAGAACCATAGAACATGTGACATGTGTTCGTTTGTCAAAGTAGTGAGATAGAATCATAGAACAAGGGCGGGTGCGAGCAGTATTTCTTATCTTTGAATAGAACAATAGAACCTCTATAGAGAGAGAAGAGCCCAAGTAGCGTGGCAGATAACTACACCCAAGTGGGTGAGAACCATTGAACCAGCAAGTAGAAATCCACACACCACATGTTGGAGCATACCATACACCCTATGTTGGAGAACACCAGACACCCCATGTTGGAGAATACCATACAAACCCATGTTGGAAAATACCATACAACCCATATTGGGGAACACCATAGAAGAAAGTGGGAAGGAACCATGGAACCAATGTTGGAGATAATCATAGAACCAGTGTATGAGAAAACCATAGAACATGCGTGAAAGAAAATCATATAACCAGTGGAGACGGACACATAATCAGTACCATTTGGATTGGGACTCTTCGCTGGTTGTTAATTATGAGGACGGAGTGCGTATTGTATTGTCCCGGGTGCTGTGATGTCGGTTCTTGACTCAACTCAACTCAGCTCAAACCTACTCTTGAGCTCAACTCAATTTACCTCAAACTTACCACAACACAACTCAACTCAACTCAACGCAATTCAACTCAGCTCAATTCAACTTACTCAACTCACTCAATTCAACTCAACTCAATTCAACTCAACTCAACTCACTCAGCTCAACTCAACGCAAATCAACTCAACTCAAATCAACTCAACTCAGCTCAATTCAACTCAATGAATGAATCACCCAAAAAAAAAAAAAAAAAAAAACGAGAAGTAGATTGTGAGCTTTACTGAAACACGACTACAAGAAACAAATTGGACGTTGCGGCCAAAGCCTTCGTCAGCACAGAACAAACAAACACAAACCGACACAACTAAATGAAAAACACTACATGACAATATTAAATTAATCTGAATCTGTATCCTTGTTAGGAGCGATTGACGCGTTGGACGACTGTCAGTGGATTGTATGGACCAGATGTAGGGTCACCGGCTTGAAGGTCAATGCCATCAGAAGCTCAGGTATTGGCTGAGCCACTGGGCGGGAGAATGAGCGGGAGGGGAGTGGGGGTGGAGAGGCGTCCATGTGAGCGGGAAAGTAAAAAATTGGGATAGGCGAAGATGTCGCCTGCGCAGTTCACAATTAGAAATTCTCGTTAATCGCTCGAAACACAACTACGGAAGATTACATTGTGTTGGTCCTCATGAGTAGCGGTCGTTCAGAAAACGATAGCAAAACACCGAACGCAAAACTAGCCAAGAAAGTTTACTGCGACGTCCTGCAAAGGACCTGGAAATACCTTGATAGTGGACTATAAACTAGGAGGTGGGGTTGGGGTTTGGAAGTTAAATGAAACTGTGTTGGACATTCAAGCCGTGAGGGGAAAGTGTGCCATACTGGAAGATGAGACGGTTTTCTAATGTCTTCCGATTCCGTTCGTGGGGTGCGCATGATTTGATGGCCGTGACCTGTATGTCGGCCACTCCACAATGGCCAGGACTGTTGAAATGCATGGATACTGGTTTGTGGGCACCACTGGTGATATCAGAAAGATGTTGTCTAAATCTGTCAGCAAGACGTAAGCCTATCTTACCAACATATCTCATGTCGCAACGTGTGCAGGTAATCGCATATATAACGTTGCGACTGATGCGTGAGAACACTCACGGATGTGGAAGTATCGTCTTGGGGAATGTCAGACTTTGGGTTTGAAGTACATGTCGGCAGGTCTTGCAACGTGATCGAAGACAAGCCACCGTGTCAGTCAGAGACTGTTGAGGTTGGAGTAGACTGCTATGGATCAGCACATCCCTGAGGTTACGATCCCGCCATACGCCACCAGAGGGGCCTCTGAGAAGACATCGCGAGTGGTCGAGTCCACCCGGAGAATGGATAGATGTCTCAGGAGGATATTCTTGGCAGCAATATTATAGGGATGGTAAGTTAGTCAGAGGACAGGTCTATTATTTCGTGGTTTCGGCCTGGAGGAGAGAGCCTCAGTACGACTGATAGACTGGCAGCGGTGAAGAGCTGTAGATAGAACATTCTCAGGATAGCCTCGAAGGCGAAAGAAATCAAGCATTTCGTGAGCTTTTTTTTATGGAAATCATTATTATCCTGGCAAAGCCGTCGGAGACGTAACAGTTGGTAGAAAGGAATAGAACCCTTGCACGGGGGAGGATGGGATTCAACACAACTCAGCTTCAATTCAACCCAGCTCAACTAAACTCATCTCACCTCAATTCAACTCACTCAGTTCAGCTCAACTGAACTCAACTCAATTCATTTCAACTCAACTCAACTCACTCAGCTTAACTCAACTCACTCAGCTCAACTCAATGCGTCTATTTTGCCGAATGGTGAAGGACACGCGCCCCTTCAGCGAGACGCAAAGTCTGTGTTATCGCCTGGACTATACTTCTTTCCTGCACTTCTGTATTTGCTCATCAATACTTGTTTATTATTTCTCCCGCAGATTCACAGCCGCTTTCATCATTTGTCCCCTGCCGCCTGGTGTCCAGAATGAGAATCCGTACGCCGTCAGTGTCATGGCCTCCGGGGAATCCTGCCCTGAGGTGACCAATACCTTGCTCGTGCAGCCTCCTGGACAGATGACTTCAGAGTTCACAGTCTGCGTGACCCCGCTCAACTTCAGGTACAGTCGAGCGTACGAGCTGGTGGAGTGGATAGAGCTCAGCAGGCTGCTGGGCGCTGACAAGGTGGTGTTCTACAACCACAGTACGGGCCCCAATGTTGACAAAGTATGCCAGAGTGGTCAGCTTTGATTTTTATTCTCTCTGACTTTAAGATTAGTTTTCATGTCTTTCGGGAAGTTTCTTTCTCGTCTCTTTTTTGTTATTTTGTGTTCAGTCAGTGTCTATTTCTCAATGTCTTAATTCTATCTTTCTATTTTACTATACTCTTGTTATTTTCTGACAGGCTTTCTATATTTCGTTGGTTAGCTTATTTCTTCTTTACTTCGGCGAGTTTTAAATTTAGTTTTCTTTCTTATAATATGCTTACTCCTTCCGTGTCTGTCTTTCTTGTCTTGTCACTGAGCCTTCTTTTTCTTTCTTTCTTTCTTTCTTTCTTTCTTTCTTTCTTTCTTTCTTTCTTTCTTTCTTTCTTTCTCTCTTTCTTTTGATTTCTTTCATTCATTCTTTCTTTCTTTCTTTCTTTCTACCTTTCCCAATCTCTGTCCATTCGTATACTCATGCATCCATCCATCCGCCCATCATTCATCCATCATCCATTTACCCACCCATCCATATACCATCCATCTATCCATTCACCCATTCATCCACCCATCCATCGCCCATCCATCCATCTATCCATTTATCCATTCATCCATCCAACTATCCATCCATCCAATTATCCACTCATCCATTTATATCCATCCATCCAATCCTTCATCCACCCATCCATCCAACAACCCACCCATTCATCCATCCATCAACCCACCCCACCATCCATCCATCCATTTATCCATCCATCCATCCACCGAATCACCCATCCATCCACACACCCTCTGACCCACCCATTCATCCATCCACCTCCCATCTATTTGTTCACCCATTCATCTATCCACTCATCCATCCATCCACTCACCATGCCACCCTTCCATCCATCCTTCCATCCATTCACCCATCCATCCATCCATTCACCCATCCATCCATCTATCTATACATCCACCATTCCATTCATCTATCCACCCATCCATCCACCCACCCACTCACCCATCCACCCACAAACCAACCCATCCATCCACCGATACATCCACTCACCTACCGGCCCACCTACCCATTCATCCACTCATCCATACACCTATCCATCTACCCACCAGCCCATCCATCCATCCACCCATCCATCATATATCCATCCATCTTTCCACCCACCCTACCATCCAACCACCCATCTATGCACGCACCCACCCACTCATCCATCCATCCAACCATCCATCCAGCCACTCTACCATCCATCCATTTATCCACTCATCCATCCACCCATCCATCCATCCACCCACCCTTCAATCCATCTACCACACATCTATCCATCTATCCAGTCACCAATCCATCCATCCATCCATCCATATATCTATCCATCCATCAATCCATCCATCCAGCCAACCAACCAACCACCCGACATCCATTCGCCCATCCATCCACCCACCCTACCATCCATCCATCTATCCACCCATCCATCCATTCATCTCTTCACCCACCCACATAGCCACCCATCCATCCATTCACCCATCCATCATCTATCCACCCACCCACCTGCGCACCCATCCAAACACCCATCCATCCTTCTATCCACCCATCCATCCATCCACCCACCCACCCATCTATCCACTTATCTACCCACCCATCTATCCACGCAGCCATCCTTCCACCCATCCTTCCGTCTCTTGCTCTCTCTCTGTCTCTGTCGATATGTATCTACCCTCTGCCTCTCTTTCTATCACTCTCTTTCTTCTTCAATCTCTATGTCTCTCGATTTCTCTCTCTATCTCTCTGTCTCTATCTCTTTCAGCTTCTCTCTCCCTGTCTCTATATCTCTCTCTATCTACCGCTCTATCTGTCGCTTTCTCTCTATCTCTCTCAGCTTCTCTCTCTCTATTTTACTCTGTCTCCCTACATGCCCCTTAAAAAAAAAAACAACAGGAACAAAGACAATAATAATGGTAAATTATCTCGAACGACAACTAGCCAACCCAAAAAAAAAAAAAAAATTCCATATGTGTGGCACTTTACACCCGCCTTGGGTATTTATGATGCCCATGTTAAACGTTGCCTCAACGAGTCATGTATTATTGATTATTTTCATGCGTTTTAATGCTTATTGTTCTTTTGTTGTTAAAGAATTGCTTCATAAGAGATGTTGAATGAAAGAATGTATGAGAGGATATAGAGAAGAAGGGCAGAATGTCAGACGGGCCTGCGCGCCCAATTCTTAACCCTTTGAAAATAAAGATTTTCGTTCGTTCGTTCGTTCGTTCGTTCGTTCGTTCGTCCGTCCGTTCGTTCGTTCGTTCGTTCGTACCCTCACCCTCTCTTTTGTCAATCTCTCTCTCTCTCTCTCTCTCTCTCTCTCTCTCTCTCTCTCTCTCTCTCTCTCTCTCTCTCTCGTGACACTTTAATAGTTCATCTCGCATATGCCCACTGACCTTGAAACTCGCCCTACACATTAAACAAGACATTAACTTCCTTCAACAGGTCCTGGAGATGTACAAGAAGGAAGGCATCGTGGACACACATCCCTGGAAAGTGCCCATACAGACAGACACATGGCCGCCCACAAAGAAACCAGAGATTCACTATTTCGCCCAAATTGCTTCACTTAACGACTGTCTGTATCGATACAAGAATCGTTCCCGGTACTTAGTATATCAGGACCTGGACGAATTTATCATTCCCAGACGTAGCGATACCTGGGCGGAGATGATACAGGGCAGACAGGCAATCACAGGTGATGCATCTGCCTTTATGTTTAGGTGTGTGTTCTTTCGAAAAGAATGGGTTAGTCCCGCTAAAAACTTCCAGACGTATGCCAGTACGTTCCGTTCTATTGTTCTGACGTATACGAAAAGAGAAGCAACTTGGCAGCTACCTGGTGTCCGCTCCAAGTTTATTGTCAATCCGAGGACAACTTCATCCGTGGGCGTGCACTTTGTGTGGGAAGCCAGCCGCCGGGTGGATCATGTCTCCGAAGAGGTTGCAAGCGTTCATCATTACCGAAATTGGGACAGGCCTACAGATTCACAGCGGCAAGTGGAAGATTTGATAGTTGCAGAAAAATACGGTGTTCGATTGGCTTGGACGGTTAGAGAAGGCGTGGTCAAAGTTAGCCTGGTGTTCCCATGGATATTAATATTACCCTATATGGTAGTTTTGTTTAACAGTGTTTCATTGGCAGGAGTTAGAAGGTCAGCAATTGATGGTGATGCGGGGTAAAATCACAGCAAGTTCACATTCGGATGGGAGTATTCATGCACGTCCTCTGGTGTCGGGGAGAAGGCACTTTAAGAAGTTCTGAAGCCACTTGATATGGCTAGCTGTGGGGTTAAAAGCGATTCGTAAAGCAATATTGTTTTGTTTCAAGACAACTAGAAAAACAATGTGCTTCTGGCCTTAATTTATACACGATCATATATTTATGTATGCATGCATCAACACCTGAGTCGTATACATTAAAAGTGGGATTTTGCGTCAAGATTAATTGAACTACTTAGAGTTACTTTGCAAGCCTCCATTGGTCTCCATTGGTAATTTAACTTGTTTTGTTCCGGACTTCAAATCTGGCCGACCTGAAGTAGCCGTTATTTAAAGTAGATCTACTCAAAAGTAACTGTATTGTAACTAGATCAACTTGAAGTGGCTGTTACATTACATTCGACCCATCCGAGGTAGCTGTTACTTTAACGTGATCCAACTGAAGCAATTGTAACTTCTTGAGGAGATTTTTTTCTTTTCTTTTTTTGTTTGTTTGTTGTTTGTTTGTTTGTTTGTTTGTTTGTTTTTTGCGTTCGCTCGCTTTGAACTCAAACGTAGTTCATCCATACACGTGCTACTACTGCTAGTGCACTGGACTGATTTTTTTGCGTGTGGATTAGCTTTCCCTATTACCAATGTCCCTCGCCATCAGGCAAACCCACTCCGACTTCTGAGATATTTGTAATGTACGTCCACAAGTCAAGGACGAGAAGTCAACATTTTAGTCCAGCCAACCGGTGTAGGGGCTGAACCCGCAACCAGGCATCACCACACCTGAAGTTTAAGAACGAGCGTTGTAACATCTTTATCTATGCTGACCTATAATCTACAGGCGTGCGGTGGACGTAGAGACTTGTATCACGACTGGGTACATAATGCCCTCTCAGCGGGACATGTGTTGCAGAGGCCCCCCTCTCCAATCGACAAACTCAGAACCCTGCGGGGTGTGCAAGAGTTGTACTGCAAGTTGACATCTGCAGGCGGGCATTAGGTCAGACTAACTTCGTGATTTACCACAGCAAGGCTTGGTTGAGAGTAGACTGCCATTGTGAAAGCTTTCTCCACATCTGTAGGGTATTCGTTGTCTACAGACCCCCGTCCACAGTTGTAGGGTATTGGTTGTCTACACACCCCAGTCCACAACTGTAGGGTATCCGTTGTCTACACACCCCAGTCCACAACTGTAGGGTATCAGTTGTCTACACACACCAGTCCACAACTGTAGGGTATCCGTTGTCTACACACCCCAGTCCACAACTGTAGGGTATCCGTTGTCTACACACTCCAGTCCACAATTGTAGAGTATTCGTTGTCTACACACCCCACTCCACAACTGTAGGGTATCCGTTGTATATACACCCCAGTCAACAGCTGTAGGGTATTCGTTGTCTACACACCCCAGTCCACAGCTGTAGGGTATCAGTTGTCTACACATCCCAGTCCACAGCTGTAGGGCATCCGTTGTCTACACACCCCACTCCACAACTGTAGGGTATCAGTTGTCTACACATCCCAGTCCACAGCTGTAGGGTATCAGTTGTCTACACACCCCAGTCCACAGCTGTTGGGTATTCGTTGTCTACAGACCCAGTCCAATGCTCCAGCGAGAATCGGACGGAAGAGCAGTTTATTACCCTCTCTTAGATTTCTGTCTTTTTTCGTCGATGAAGACTTGTATAGCAACGTTTTATTCTATTAGTCTCATGGTCATTAGACTGAATGGTGGGAGCTAATGCGTGGCTGAATGGATAGCAACAAAAATAACAACAAGATACTTAGACATCACTTTAATAACCCCAAGTCAGTTTTATAACCGGCTGTTTTCGAACACAAAAGTAAAGTCAGGTTGTTTGAAACCCTTGTCTGGCGCTCGGCGTGTATCTCCTGCACAAAACCTGACTGATACGTGATGAGGTCCACTCAAATGAGGACAGTCACAGTTTCAGCGGAACACAACAGGTCGGGACACTCAGGTGTGTCTGTGTTAGTAATACCTGGTCGATTGTCGGATGAAGCTCAGGATGGACTCGTGCGACACTCTGGTGTAGATGCCCGGGAACCTCGGTCTGGCGCAGCCCGAGCCGAAGGACACGATGCCCAGAACAACAAAGCGGTTGTCGTACTTGCACATCAGCGGCCCGCCGGAGTCACCCTGGGAGATAGAACAGTACATGTGTGAAATAGGTGGAACACATGAGTATCCATAGCTCGGGAAGTCTTGAACTCATTAAATTTGTTTGTTTTTTTTGGGTACTTTTGCCTTAATTCACCCCAAACAAATAAGCATCCCTTACAGAGCCTCATTTGCATCGGTCCGGCAATCACTTTCCGGTTAAGTGTTTGGTGGACTGCTGGACCGATCGATTGATGTTTTGTTATTTTTGGGCCCGTAGGGCTCTCACTTTCGTCGACAATGAGGGCCCTATGGACCCAAAAACTAAAAAAAAAACATCCATCGATTGGTCCAGCAGTCCACCGAAAACTAAACCGGAAGTGATTGCCGGACCGATGCAAATGAGGCTCTGTAAGGGATGCTTGTTTGTTTGGGGTGAATTAAGGCAAAAGTACCGTTTTTTTTTTAAAGACTTCAACAAATGTTTATTTTGTGACAACATCAGATGGGTGAGGGGCCACAGCCTTGTTTCTTGGCTTGGGCACACAGTCCATTCAGGGAAACCATTCCTGAATCTCCTGAATACAACTTTCAGGTGACTCATTCTTCCTGTACCAGTTGTTTCTTCCTCCTCTGAGCCCTCTTGGACCAGTTATAGTGCCCTGAAGCGTGTGTGTGTGTCTGCACATCTGGCGCATGTTTCTTCTGGAGGTTCTCTGTCCACACCTCTGACAGAAGGTCTGCATCTTGTTATGCCTTTTACCATAACTGGAGGTGCCCTTAGTCATCTTCTCTAGACAGGAAACTGCAAGGAAACAGTAGATGTGGACCAAACAAAAATGAATGTCGGAAAATGGGAAGTAGAGGTGTGTCACAGTTATGACTTAATAGTTGTTAACATGGTAGCCGACTATGTTGCTATTATAACGCAATGACGACATTTCGGCCAAATATAAACCCATTGCAGATAAAGGAATTAGCGTAAGACGATTAATCATCCGATGGCACTTGATCAGTTAAGATAGCATGATAAATATAATACAAACATGTCGAATGACTAGATCTCAGGGCGCTTTTAGCACATATCGCTAGACCTTTATGTTATATAATCATCACCATCATCATCATCATCCAGTGCCTTGCTGGCTGGCGTGGACGATCACGCCTCTCATATTTTATGTTACATCCATTGCAAATAATAATATATATATATATTAAATTGCCGGATACATTGAACATCTCGTGGCGGGATCTAATACTACTACCACCACACTGGGTTCGACCCAGTTTGATGCTTAAGTTACCAGAGCTTGTGTGGCGCTACATGTAGGCGGTGTGACACTGACAATATCAGCCCTCGTGTGGCGTTCGGTCATAAATTGTTCTGCCTCTATGTCTGTCTGTCTGTCTGTCTGTCTGTCTGTCTGTCTGTCTGTCTGTCTGTCTGTCTGTCTGTCTGTCTGTCTGTCTGTCTGTCTGTCTAATAAGAAGGTTTGCTCACCTGGCAAGTGTCCCTGCCTCCCCTGTAGAAGTCGCCGGCGCATATCTTCAGCTGATTGACGTAATTGCTCCCATAGGACGGGACACACAGATTGTAGTCAACGATGGGCAGCTGGACGCTCTGCAAGTTCTGTGTCAAGCCAGGTGAATTCACTGAAACATGAGTCATCACAAAATCACAGGTTCACTTTAGGTGACTTCTAAAATTTCACGTCAGAAGACTTGCACCGAATATTTATAACATCACGCATCATTCTTCTCTTGGTACATCCATTCAAAGACATTGTTTTATATATTTGTTTTTACCCATTCATTCAGCTACATTATTTTCTTGACCCAATCATTCAACAACACAGTTTTATTACCCAATCATTCAACAGCACAGCTTTTTTACCCAATCATTCAACAACACAGCTTTTCGACTCAATGACTCAACAACACAGCTTTTCACCCAATCATTCAACTATTTTGTTTTTTAAATTGTAACTATAGTTTTTTTTTAACACAGTCATGCAATACATTGTTTTCTTGACTCAATCATCTCAGTTAGTTGCATATTCTTTACAGGAAAACGTCCAAGTCAACCCCAGCATTGTTTGGCTGTATGTGATCTCTTGGCAAGTTTACGTTCAGTAGTTTGCCACTGCTTTCTGAACGAACCGGCACCCATACCTTTTTATAGAAAACCCAACGCAAGGCGGGCTGCTGCCAAATCTCCCGCAGCTTTGTTTCGAACGCGGCATGCGGGATTATGAACTGCTTCCGTAACACCTTCACCACGGAGCCAGTCAATCATCTAAACATAGTTTATTCACCTGTTCATTCAACTACGTTCATTCTCTACCCATTTATCAAGTCACATTATTTACGTGACTCATTCTTTCAAACACTGTTTCCTCGACACAATCATTCATTCCCAGGCACTGTTTTCTTGTCACAATCATTCACTTACCGACATTGTTGTCTTGACTCTACTATTTATTCAACCACGTTGTTTTCATGATCCAATCTTTCATTTAACTACATAAATTTCTCGACTACCTACACCCTGTGCCACATGCATTGAAAAGCAGAAGATCAAATGGTTCGGCCGCCTTGTTAGAATGCAACAGCATCAACTACCTGCACTGGCGCTATATCAAGGAACAACTGCTACCAGAGCAAGAGTACTCCCGAAAAGAAAATGGCTGACGACATCAAAGATCTTGTACAGCCACACGGAATGACACTATCCCGTGCCACCCATCGGGTGCTGGAGCTTCAACTATTCCTCCCCACGACGCTTGACAACAAAAGTGGAAGATGATGCTGATGATGATTTTCTTGCCGCTTTCATGCAATGCAGTGTTTTTTTTACCCATTCATTCCCCTACATTCATTTCTTGACCCCTTCATTCAACTACATGCATTTCTTGACCCCTTCATTCAACTAAATTCATTTCTTGCCTCATTCATTTAGCTACATTCTTGTCTTTATCCATTCTTCCAGCCACAGAGATTTCTTGTGCCGCTCAGTAGCACCCCAACAACGTATACAGTACATCAGCTTTTATTTTTTTTTTAAATTCGCATATCCTTTTACAGGACATCGCTGTCAACAGCAGCATCTTTCAGCGGTCTGTTGATTTCTTGGCAAGATTACGCCCAGTAGTTTGCCATTGCTTTCTGAGCGGCCGGCTCAGTTATCCCGCAAGTCACCAGCGGGGGTTGAACCGCTTCCAGCTCTCGCCCGCTACGAGACTCCGTGATAAACGGGATTACGGAGAAAGTGGTGTAACCCCTCGGCCAGAGAGACCGGCAGTACATAAGCTACTCTGCATTATTTCAGGTCTTAGGTATGACCGAGCTACCGTATGACATTTGACCGTACCAGTTACTTTCTGTTAGCTCCGAATGTTGGGCGGCGCTCACCAAAACTTACACCCTACACTGTATCGACAGCGTCGGGCGGAGGAACGCAATTGGGAGGGTACAAGTCTTATCCCGGTGTGAGGAAATGAAACCTAAAGACTAAATATCATGTCTGGACAGACCAGGCACTTTGCTTTGGTCGGCAACTGGTCTAGGGTGGAGGCTCCGATGGACAGACAGTTGATCATCATCATGTGTCATGCCGGTAAGCGTGGGCGGTCATGTTTTGCGATCTCACTCGATCACCAGAATCGTGGATCAGCTTAGTGCTCTTTTCTCGACCATACAACGTGGTCAAACCATCCAGATATTTACTTCTCTACCCTCCCCTTGCTCTCTTCCCCTCGATCTCGCCAGTTGTCACCAAGTTCTCCAATTTATTTTTTCTCATAATGAACAGTTAGCGCATTGCTTTGCTGATCCGGCAGCTAATACAGCTTGTCTTATTCTAGACATATTGATGTTACCTTTCCTCAGGAGTAAACTAGGCAGGCCGAGAGAGGCATCATGCTGCATGGGCAAGACATGTCCTACACTTCAGCCCAAGCTTTGGTAGCACGAATTACTATGTTCAGTCACATTCGCTACCACCATTAGTTGTAGTTATTATGCCTTTGTTACACACAATGTACGAACTGCCAGTATACCACAACAAGCAATGATGAACAGACCAAATGGAACCAGAAGAAGCGACCGACCATGTAAACGATGGAGAGAGGAAATAACATTGTTCTTGGAATTTCGATATATGAAGCCCATAAACTGTCACCCCCTCGAGGTTTATGCTTCACCTCGACACCGCAAGATACAAGAGGGACAAGATTAGATGATAGACGGGCACTCTCCCGGTGTTTATGCTTCACCTCGACCCGCAAGATACAAGAGGGACAAGATTAGATGATAGACGGGCACTCTCCCGCTGTTTATGCTTCACCTCGACACCGCGAGGTACAAGAGTAACAAGATGAGATGAGACATACAGGACAGTAGTTCACTTACCGTTGTCCGTGCCCCACCCAGCCGCCATGCAGTACTCCGCGGTCCTTGGGTCCTCCCACACCTCGGGCAGACATATCGGACCAACACAGTCTGAGTAGGTCAGGTCCTGGGTCAGTCTCAGGACGGCCACGTCGTAATCTGTCATGTCACATTCAATACATCTACATACTTCAAATGTTGCATGTCACATATATCAGTTACACACTTCAAATGTTGCAGTCACATATATACAGTTACATACTTCAAATGTTGCATATCCTTGACAGGACGGTCACGTCGTAATCTGTCATGTCACATATATACAGTTACACACTTCAAATGTTGCATGCCACATATATATAGTTACACACTTCAAATGTTGCATGTCACATATATACAGTTACACACTTCAAATGTTGCATGTCACATATATACAGTTACATACTTCACATGTTGCATGTCACATATATACAGTTACATACTTCAAATGTTGCATGTCACATATATACAGTTACATACTTCAAATGTTGCATGTCACATATATACAGTTACATACTTCAAATGTTGCATGTCACATATATACAGTTACATACTTCAAATGTTGCATGTCACTTATATACAGTTACATACTTCAAATGTTGCATATCCTTGACAGGACGGTCACGACGTAATCTGTCATGTCACATATATACAGTTACATACTTCACATGTTGTATGTCACATATATACAGTTACATACATCAAATGTTGCATGTCACATATATACAGTTACATACATCAAACGTTGCATGTCACATATATACAGTTACATACTTCACATGTTGCATGTCACATATATACAGTTACATACATCAAATGTTGCATGTCACATATATACAGTTACATACTTCAAATGTTGCATGTCACATATATACAGTTACATACTTCAAACGTTGCATGTCATATATATACAGTTACATACTTCAAATGTTGCATGTCATATATATATACACAGTTACATACTTTAAATGTTGCATGTCACATATATACAGTTACATACTTCAAATGTTGCATGTCACATATACACAGTTGCATACTTCACATGTTGCATGTCACATATATACAGTTACACACTTCAAATGTTGCATGTCACATATATACAGTTACATACTTCAAATGTTGCATGTCACATATATACAGTTACATACTTCAAATGTTGCATTTCACATATATACAGTTACATACTTCAAATGTTGCATGTCCATGACAGGACGGTCACGTCGTAATCTGTCATGTCACATATATACAGTTACATACTTAAAGATAGCTACGTATCGTTTACAGGACGTGGAAGTCAACCTAAGCATTTTTGGGGCTGTTTGTGCTTTATTGGCAAGTTTACCATAAGTAGTTTGCCATTATTTTCTGAACGACCAGCACTCATACCATTTTATCAAAATCAAAGCAAGGCGGTCTGCTGTCACAACAGTGCCGGCTCTGTGGCGAAGGGTTTACAAAAGAAATTCGTAACCCGCAGACCGCATTCGGAACACAGCTGTGAGCTATTTGGAATCAGCGTTGGTTTCCATACAAGGGTATGAGTGTCGGTCGTTCAGAAAGCAACGTCCATTAAAGGATGTGTAACTAACTAACAAACTTCACATGTTGCGTGTCTTTTTGCAGGACGTTGCAAACAACCCGAACACTACTGAATTTCGAGGTTTTGCGTTTAGTAGATTGCCAATACTTTCTGAACGAGACGTCAAGGTTGAAGTCCAGCTGACCGGTTTAGAGGTTGTACCCGCACCAGGCACCGGAGGTTTCAGCCAATGGGTGTTACACCCCGCACCAGGCACCGGAGGTTTCAGCCAATGGGTGTTACACCCCGCACCAGGCACCGGAGGTTTCAGCCAATGGGTGTTGCACCCCGCACCAGGCATCGGAGGTTTCAGCCAATGGGTGTTACACCCCGCACCAGGCACCGGAGGTTTCAGCCAATGGGTGTTACACCCCGCACCAGGCACCGGAGGTTTCAGCCAATGGGTGTTGCACCCCGCACCAGGCACCGGAGGTTTCAGCCAATGGGTGTTGCACCCCGCACCAGGCACAGGAGGTTTCAGCCAATGGGTGGTACACAGCGCAGCCACGCTGACTCCTTAGTTACATGCACATTACACGAATATATATAGTGACATACGTAAGACAAATACATATAGTCACACATGTAACACAAATACACATATTTCCACACACATATAACGCAAACACATTTATTTACACATACACGCACACACGCATAACATACACACAAACACACACACACACAAACTAAATCAGTCATATACACTTGTAGAGTCTGTTGCAGGACAGACAGCTGTAAGAATATGTGTATTTGACGATGTATGAGGGTGCATTGACAGATATGTCTGTAGCTAAGTCATCAGATTGGTAGGTAACTGTGTCATTAGATAGGTAGATGTATAATACCGAGGATAGATAGCTAGATATGACAGACATATAGACAGACAGATATGAAAGACAGACAGACAGACAGACAGACAGACATTTGTTTGTACAGGTGACAATAGTCAGGTAGATGCTGTGATATATAAAACACCACGTGACAAAATACCAACCGTTAATGACTGGCACGTGACGAGGGTCGACCATGACCTGTGACACCTGGTACACCTGGAGCCGAGACAGCAGCGACGACCCCACGCGAACGAAGACATGATTGGCTGATGCTATTACTCCCGTGTTTCTGCAGATAAAATCAGCACATGAATTTATTTCATTGACTGTCTTGGAATGTCTCTGTCTCTGTCTATCTGTCTGCCCGTCTATCTGCCTGTCTGTCTGACTGTCTGTCTGTCTCTCTTGACTGTCTTGGAATGTTTTCTATCTTTTTCTGTCTCTCTCTCTCCTCTCTCTCTCTCTCCTCTCTCTCTCTCTCTCTCTCTCTCTCTCTCTCTCTCTCTCTCTCTCTCTCTCTCTCTCTCTCCCTTCCTTTCTCCTCTCACTAAGAGATCTTTCCATTTGTTCATATACTCACTGAGAGAGAGAGAGAGAGAGAGAGAGAGGAGAGAGAGAGAGAGAGAGAGAGAGAGGAGGAGAGAGAGAATTGTTTGCCCAGAGAGCAACATTTGTCAATCCAGTGAGGGGTAAGCGGTTGATCAGACCCATCTGCCTGCATGTGCCTGACAAGATGCAACGAAATATGCCAGGCAATAAAACGTGCAATCTATGATTTGTGTCTTCGTTAATCAAATTAACTACGGGAAAACATTGTTTTGAATATATAGGAGTGACTTTGTGGCCAGTGGTTCAACCGCCCGCCTCTAGCATTGAGTCAAGAGTGCACATTTGTGTGTCGGAGACCCCTGGTGGACACTGCTGCAGCCTGGAATGTGTGACGCTGTTGGCAGGTAGCTCTGCAGAAAGAAAACCATAACTTGCACAGTTCGCGGCGACCGCACTAGCCAGGCGGCCTTAATTCCTCAGGCTCAGCCCCCCCCCCCCCCCCCACCCTGTTCTACACGGCAAGGTATAATAGGCAGTAGATGACAGTGACTGTGATCAGTAACATCATTGCGCGTGAATAGTTTATCCAGTAGAATTTCAGAACTTGTTTTGTCTTCCATTTATGTCGTTAGGCGTCGCTGGGAGGGTCACTTGCTGTTCCATGGCGTGTAGCTTGTGTCCTTTCTCCAGCTGCTAAATGCATTGTGATCACCTTCTGTGGGAAATCGAAGGGTCACTATCTTATTGGGGATCCACATCTGTTGGAACGTGGAGATAGAAGCCGGGATGGAACCCCCAGTTCACGATCTTGGGGAGAATGATCCCCATTGTTGGTGGAGCATGTTACCTGATTTCTTTCCACGTGCTTCACTTGTGACAGGGAGTATGGTGGAACTACCAGAGGAGACAATGGTGGCCTTGATGTGACTACGGATGTTAATATCACACTTCGTGGAGTCGTGGGGAATTTCCGGACTATTTGCAGATTCCATACACAAGGAATACCTGGCATCACGGGGTGGTGTGATCAGTTGCCTTCCTGCCGTCCTTCCTTCCCAAGTCGGAAAAGTATCCGCTCCTGTATAATGGCAGTCGTACTGTTAGAAACCCTGTTCTATGACCAAGGAGTTACGGGCGTAGTTCGTAATCAGGCACACAGCGTTCGAGACACATCTGTGGGTCATTTGGCGGCCGACTGCCTTGCGTTAGTTTTTTAACAATGCTATAAGTGCCTGTCGTTCAGAAAGCAATGGCAAACTACTGAACGCAAACTTGCCAAGAAATCGCAAACAGCCCAAATATTCGGAGATTGACTGCGACGTCCTGTAAGGTTATGCAACTAACTTTATTGTTAGAAACAATATAATCCTGCCACCTGTAGAGATTGAACCTGGCCCAATGTCTTACTGTGCTAGCGTTGTAAGCTCTTTGTCGCCATGGTTTATGGGGTATTCAAAAACGCTGAGACATACAAACACTGGGCATAGAAACAAACCGAAAGTAACGTTGGGACATACAAACATATTAAAAGTAACACTTGGGCATACAAACACGCTGAATGTAACACGTGGGCATACAAACACACTGAAAGTAATACCAAGCTACCTATACTATAGTCTGTTTACTTTTGTTTGCCCCAATATAAAATTCCATATGTCAGTAACCAACTGAGGGAAAATGATGAGATTTAGCATATAACCTTATCATTATGTCCATCCAACAAAAACATTTTTGTTCTGGAGATTGTACAGCAGATTTCAAAGTTTGTTTATATGCGGTATATAATTTACGGGTCAGAGATGTGCACATTATTAAAGGTATTACGTCTTCACACGGAAACATTAGCGTTGAATAGTAAATTTTCTCGTGGGACATGGGATTGGCCTTATGACGAGAGCCTCGCATAGGGGAACGTGGCATTACTGTAAAACAAGTTTGTTAGCGAGAAATCACTAGTTTTTCACTAAAACATCAAAGAAATGTCGCCGCTCTCCATGATTTAAGTTGACTGTTGGACCTATCAACGACATATTCCTTGGGTGGGGGTAAATATAAGACGGCAGGAAAATTTTATAACGATGCAACAGACACGGTCTTCAAAATAATTGATCGTGAATGAAGGCATTCATTTCTGGACAGACTATAGCTTCTTGTCTCTTAAGAGACACAACACTCATTTGACAAGTCGGGATAAATCTAACGAGAAATTGAACAGGCAGTGCACATAAAGAGTTCTTGCTTTCTTCCCTATCAGGGACCACAGACTGACCTGTCCTTCATACAGTGGGCGGCGGTCAAGATGTGCCGACGATCTAGGATGGCTCCCCCACAGAACAGCGTGTTGATGCTGACCGCCACCATCCAGGGGAACTCACACTCTCCCGCATCCTGTCCTTGGATGACCCTGTTCCTGAAGGTCGGCTGTATGCCACAACCTGGGGAAGGTCAAGGTCATGTCAGTGCACGGGAAACTACTCTGCCTGATGTTCAAATGCGTGCGTGTTGTATAGAATCAATTATAACATATGGCTGTCAATTATGGACAATTAGTTAGTGCAGTGGGAAGGATTCATTGAAGGCATTGAGATGTGGTTTTACAGAAGAATTGTGAAAATGTCGTGGACGTGAGTAGCCTAAATTTTTTGACAGAAATGTCGGTTGTTCAGAAAGCAATTGAAACCTCATTACTAATAGGTGCCATGCCGACAAGCGTGAGCGGTCATGGTACGCATCTCACATGATTACCAGAGTCGTGGATCAGCTCAATGTTCTTGTCTCGACCATACCACGTAGCCAAGCCATCTAGGTATTTACCTCTCTGCCTTCCCCTTGTTCTTTTCCCCTCAATCTTGTCGGTTATCACCAAGTTCTCCAGTGTCTTCAATTCTCATAATGTATCCAAAAAATTGTGACTGTCTACGTCTGATTTCTCTAATCAGTTTACTGTTTTCATTTATTTGTTGAAGGACTTGTTCATTAGTTTTTCTGTCTGCCCAAGGTATTCTTTGCATTTTCCTCAGAAACCACACACTCAATGCCAATTGGTGTTTCTCAGCTTATCTGCTTTGGGTCCATGTTTCACACACGCATAACAGAAGGGTTTTATGCGGCACTTCAACGCCCTTTTTCTTATTAGAGTTAACATCTTTTTATTGGTCAGTATGTTTTCCAACTTGCAAAAGGCTACCCTCGCTATGGCGATTTTTGTTCTAATCCCACCAGATGTTATGACTGTTCGGGATCATTGCACCGATTCACGTGTTTAAGAATATTCCTAGTTACGAATATATTACATTGTGGTATGTCCTTCTTCCTAGTAACAACCATAATCTGTGTCTTCTTACAATTTAATTCTAACCCTAGCTGTTCACTGTGTGCAACAACCGCAACTACTAAATGTTGCAGATCTTGTTCATTGTCTGCAATTAATACTGTAACATCTGCATATCTTATATTTATTGATGCCATGATTGATGAAAATTACTGAATGTAAAATTGCCAAATAAATCACAAATTACTGAATGTAAAATTGCCTAGTAAATCACAAACTACCGAACATAAAATTACCTAGTAAATTACAAACTTCTAAAGAGTTATATGGTTGATTTTGATGTTACATGGTTGATTGTGACGTCATATAATAGGCATACAACAAACTTCTTTTTTAAATTGTACTAATCATGCTTGTTGTGTTCAACGACTACTGTACTGACTGGAGACAAAATGGCTGGCTGGCTGTACCGCTTTGACGCATGGCTTGTAAAATAGATACAGGACCGTCCTTCCAGCTTGAGAAGAACAATTATGCGATAAAGGAAGATGGTCGCCTCACATAATACAACTGACCTTTATGTGACCGCTATCTTTGGCGGTTACCAGCAAAGATCGACCAAGTTCGTATTCGAACTAGATCATGTTATTAGTCCCTCTTTAGCTGCAGACATCTTGAAGCTTACTGTTGATCCTGTTGGCCAGTATATGTTTCTGATCACGCTGTACAGACGAGAATCTCGTAGGATATGTTCAGTGGGCCTGTATAAGTTTCTGAACTCTCTGTACAGGCGAGAATCCCGTAGGACATGTTCAGTGGACCAGTATTTGTTTCTGAACTCACTGTACGGACTAAAATCCCGTAGAACATCTTCAGCTGTGTTCGTTTACTCCAGGCGTGACATAGGGTGCAGCAGACAAAACAAGTCTATTCTTGGGGATGTCCGTCCGGAGGGAAAAAATGGTGCTTCGTACCTGTCGTCAAGACTCTGGCAGCGACCTGTGGGATGATTCTGAACTTTCTAATAGGTTGCCTTGACTGTACGTGCTGTTCTGCTTGTCCGTTGAGCAAATAAACACATCTAGTTCACACGACATGGCGGCTGGAGCAATATACACATCTAGTTTCCTAGACATGGCCACAGCGTCGAATGTTCATGTGACAGTGATTTTACCTTCCTCCCACTCTAGGAGGGCGGGTCCATCCGGGTCATGACTCCGGATGTCTTTCTCCTTGGCTTGATTCTACCATCACCCTATCCCGTTAAACCTCAAGGAGAAGTTAAGTAGGGTCCATCACCGGCTCAGAATGATAGTCCTATGAACGAGTCAGACGCAACCGCTGCTGCCCTCAGTTTTACCCTCACATGTTTATTAATCCAAAGGTGATGATTCTCCTGCTCTGTGTTCGTACCTTATTTCCCACGACTCCCACACGTGCGCACTGAACCTGCTCCTAAACCAACCCGCCCTCGGGAGGAGACCATCGTGCACCCGGTGCCTCGTGCCCTTCCACATGTTCTAGCACCTTCGGATATGAGAAGTAACCACAGATTGACTTAGAGAAGATTAACGACGATACTATAAAGGTGTCTTACTTGAACTTCTGTAAGATGATGTGGTAGTTCTAATCACTGGTGGAGAAGTGGTACCTGCAGAAAGACCACGGGTTACGTGAGTTCGAGTCTGAGCTTTGGTAGAGAATGTTATAGGTAGGACATGGTTGATTATACAAGTAGATATATATCTTCGTATATCCGCTCGTAAGTACTACCGGCACCTGGCCGTCTTGACAAATGATATTTTGTTACATTGTGTCTAAAACAATAATAATAATAACAACTCATAGCGGGAACCAAGGATGGAGTTATACCTCTCCGTAACACAAAACCTGGGCTGAATAGTAGAGACTATGTGTTGCCCATGCAGCATGATCTCTCTCTCAGCCTGAATAGTTTACTCTAGAGGAAAGGTAACACTAATATGTCTGGAACAAGACAAGCTGCAGAAGTGCCGTATCAGCAAAGCAATGCTCTAATTGTCCTCCTCTAATTGTCCGAGCTTTCATCTTAAACTAGTTACGGATCAAGGTTTAGAGCCTATTCTGCTTGCCATGACAGTTAGTCGTTACGTAGCATTTCCTCGCACTAGGGCGAGGCTTGCACCCTCCCGTTGGCACAATGTGGGGTGTAGGGTTTAGTGAGCGCCGACCAACATTCGACTCTAACAGAAAGCTGATAGGTGCTACCTAGTCTACTAGCTCAGTCACATCTGACTCAGACCAAACTAAGGGCATGCTAACCATATATATATATATATATATATATATATATATATATATATATATATATATATATATATATATATATATATATATATATATATATATACTCCATGCATCATCATCTCATCTCATCTGATTCCTCTTGTTGTAACTTGCGTTGTCGAGGAGAAGCATAAACAGCGGGAGAGTGTCCGTTCATGGGCTTCGTATATCGAGATTCCCATCATCATCATCATCATCATCATCATCATCATCATCATCATCATCATCATCATCATCATCATCATCATCATCATCATCATCATCATCATCATCATCTTCCACTTCTGCCGTCAAGCGTCGTGGGGAGGAATAATTTGCGCTCCAGCGTCCGGTGGGCGGCACTGGATAGTGTCATTTCATGTGATTGTACAATGTCTTTGATGTCGTCAATCCATTTTCTTCTTGGGCGTCCTCTTGGTTTCGTCGCAGATGATCTTTGATGTAAGGCCAGTGATGGTAGTTGGTGTTGCATAAACTCTGTTATTCCCTCTGTCCATCGTTTACATGGTCGGCTCATTTTCTGCTACCATTTGGTCTGTGCATCATTGCTTGTTGTGGTATACTGTCAATTAGTAGCCTAGTTATTTAGCCGAACCATTTCACTTTCTGTTTTCTAAAGACATCTAGCGTTGCTATATCCCCTACTTTAGTCCTGATTTTCTGATAATTTATCTCTTGATACGTCGAGTATTCTTCTCAGGAATCTCATTTCCCTGTCGTAAAATTTGCATTTTCTCTTTTTCTGTCATTGTCCAGGATTGGCATTGGTAGCATAGAGTTGGTAGAAAGATTGTGTTATATGATGCTGTTTAGTATCTACAGCTACTCGTTGACTTCATGCAAATGAGGCAAATCAAATGGTGTGTCCAGCTCGATTATCTTTTGACGACAGTTCACAGGTACCCGTTGCCTGGTGAAATCTCACCCAGACAACACGATCTGTTTGCTACTGAGTGAGACTGAGCTCTGGTTATACATACCTGAGGGACATCTGCTGTAACACGTCTGCAGGTAGTTGTCCAGGTATGAGGCCGAGTAAGAGAATCTGCCAAAGAAATCCAGGGCAGCTTCACACTGGCGTCGACACACCGCTAGAAGTGGACAACCTCACAGATTACACAATGACAAGTAGAGATGGTGGGTTTCTACTGATGTTAGTTAGTTATATACCTTTCCAGGACGTCGCAGTCAACCCGAGTAATGATAGGCTGTTTGTTATTTCTTGGCAAGTTTACGTTTGGTAGTTTGCCATGGTTTTCTGATTGACCGACACTCATACCATTGTATAACAACCAACGCAAGGCGGTCTGCTGTCAAAACGACCGAAGCTGTGTTTTGAGCGTGGTATGCGGAATTACGCATTGCATCCGTAACCCTTCCACCACAGATGTAACAGTTCACGGGTGTTATGTTCATACATGATGCAATTATTACTGGTATACTATTGACACGTTCATACATAGTCCAATTATTACTAGTATACTATTGACACGGTCATACATGGTCTAATAATTACTGGTATACTATTGACACGTTCATACATGGTCCAATAATTACTGGTATACTATTGACACGTTCATACATGGTCCAGTTGTTACTGGTATACTATTGACACGTTCATACATGGTCCAGTTGTTACTGGTATACTATTGACACGTTCATACATGGTCCAGTTGTTACTGGTATACTATTGACACGTTCATACATGGTCCAGTTGTTACTGGTATACTATTGACACGTTCATACATGGTCCAATTGTTACTGGTATACTATTGACACGTTCATACATGATCCAATTATTACTGGTATGCTATTGACACTATCATACATGGTCCAATTGTTACTGGTATACTATTGACACGTTCATACATGGTCCAGTTATTACTGGTATACTATTGACACGTGACGTCAACGTAGTTGAAAGGATAACACTCCTCGATCTTAAAGTTCCAGTGCGCTGATGCAAAGTAGGCCAGTCAACCCCTACACCGACATTATTTGAACTTGAACGTTGCCTTCTCGTTCAGAAAGTTCTGGCAAACTACTGTAAGTGCAATTGTCTAGAAAATCAAGCTGAGATAGACCGTAACGTCTTGCAAGGAACATGCAACAATTGTTAACACGAGTGCCGCGGTGGTCGAGTGGTTGGACACCTGGCTGCTGGCCTGGTGGTAACGAATTCGAATCAACATCCAGGCGGGTTCTAAACACGGAGAGGGGCTCCCCGTCAAGACGTGATGCTAGGGACATGCAGGGGAAGTGCAGGTGGGCAATGTGATGCATCAGCCCTGGAGTGCCATTTGGTCTGTACATATGTGGGTCGGGCACCATATCCCCAATACTTCTCACCGCTGTACAAGGGTTCTTGACTACATTATACTAAACTTAAATGTTATTTGTAGGACGTTACAATCAATCCCGATATTTGTTTTATTTTGCTGTTTGTAGTGTGTTACGAAATATTAGTTCAGTCATTTGTCATTGCTTTCTGAACGGCCGACGCCTCATCCTATCAAAATCAGCTCAAAGCGGTCTGCTTCAGATTCGATCAGATTTCAAACCCGTAATATAATAATAATAATTGTTTTCACTCACCTTGAACTCAAGTGTCGTGCACACAAAAGTCACAACTGGCGAGTGCTTGGACTGGTGTTTGCGTGTGGATGAACTTTTCCTATGACCAGTGACCCTCGCGATCTGGCGAATCCACTCCGACTTCTGATCTACTTGTAATTTACGTCCCAAATCAAGGTCTAGAAGTCAACAGTTTTGTCCAGCTGACCAGTGTAGGGTTTGAACCCGCTAACCGTACCATCAGCGCACCGGATGTTTCAGAACGAACTCTCTCTTACCCATTCCGCCATGCTGACCTCCCAGACCCCAGCAGTGAGCTGGCGCCCTGGCGTAGTTGATAGGTAGTACCATGAGCACGTTCGGACACGGGTTCCAAACCTAAGAGACAGACTTATAGACAGACAGAGCCAGACAGCGAGAGACAGAGTCCGAGAGAAAGAAAAAGAGAGAGACAGACAGAGACAGCGAGCCAGAGAGAGAGAGAGAGAGAGAGAGAGAGAGAGAGAGAGAGAGAGAGAGAGAGAGAGAATTTGTTGATACTTCGAGATCACTAGGATATATTATTATTATTATTATTATTTATTATTATTATTATTATTATTATTATTATTATTATTATTATTGTTGTTGTTGTTGTTATTATTATTATGGCAGCTTGTTGTTTCCAATATATGTTCTTTACAAGTCTAAGGTCTTTTCCATCAATTTGTAGATCTTCAAGCATCCTTATCATGTTGACATGTCTCACTTTATCGAAAGCGTTTGTGTAGTCAATAAAGCAAAGGATTCCTAATATGTTAATCTTCTCTCTCTCCATTTCGTTTTTGATGTTTTCTCATTTTCCATCTGCATTCATTGTTCTAACATTCCAAGTTCCCACTTTCAATGATATTAATGTTTTGCACCTAGTAGCCTGTTGACAGTCTGGAGTCATCTGGTGCCCATGACTATGCCTACCGAGCGAGGCTGCTCGTATGGAGCACCCATTTACATCGTTTCTCTGATTATCGATGAGTCCACACAACATGATTTTCTTGGCATCTGTAAAGAAGGTAGTTTGCCATTGCTTTCCTTCCTAGCAGTGACCATACTGGTCAGTGACCGTAGTCATTGTCTCCTCAAAAAAGAGATCCTCTGCCTACCATCGTGAAGGTGGAGACCATAACCTACAACTATCTGTCGGCTGCTCTCCATCTTCATCCACCACCTGCATCCATGGCTTCACGTAACCCTGATCGGGGGGCTAAACGGGTACTCCACCTTGCCCAAGGGTGTTCCGTAGGCTAGCGGAGGGAAGGAGGCGCCTTACTTCTCCTTTGATAGGGGATACCTACCCCGCTACCCCATATCTGGATACACGAAGGTAACTCCTACCCCAAAACGATGACTACTTTTTTGACAAAATATATTTTGTGAGCTTTTTCTTGTCATCCAACCAGAAAACTGGTTATAACTATAGCAACAACATGATATCTATGCGCTTCCTCGTCGCCTCGGTCATTGAAATTCAGATCTTCGAGTCAAACTGCGAGCCATAATAGGTGGTATAACACGCTAGAAATGAAATCGCTGTTTGCGTGCACCCAGACGCTACACCTATAGGCATTGTGTAAGTAAATGGTACTTAATCTAAGAAGGTACGAGTGTAATATACTGACCTGGATCTGTGCCTTGTGCCTGGGACTCGTACACTGTCTGTGAGCAAACTACAAGGGCAAGAACAAGCGAGACCAGGCTGGGGGTAGGACAGTCAACCTTCATGTTGCCCATTTCCTGTTAAAAAGAAGTTAAATTAATTTAACGTTGTTTCAAATTAAGGTAAATTAGTTCTTACAGACAAGGGATTCCCAAACTCCTGTCCCCGGTCTACATAACACACAATAGATTGAGATTCCAGCGGTACCTGAGGTCCATGATTGAAACCATAGACCCATTCTCCTGTGACGAGACCTCTATGATAACCGAACATATACCACATTCCCGCCCAAGACACAGCCATGACCGATACAACATGCACCATACAGCCTATAACATACACCATATGGCATAAACATACAACATACAACATACAGCATAAAATATGCAACATACGGCATACAATATACAACATACAGGATAAACATACAGCATACAACTTATATATACGGAAACAGTTGATTCGTGTCATGAACAATGGCATGGACACATCCAGAATCAGACAGGACACATTTTTATGAGTCGCTTACAACAGGTAGATGATGGAATCAACTTTATTATTATTATTATTATTATTATTATTATTATTATTATTATTATTTGCGCTGGCTCGTTTTGAACTCAAGCTTAGTTCATACACACTACTTCTAGTAGTACTGGGCTGATTTTGCGTGTGGATTAACTTTCCCTGTTAAGAGTGCCCCTCGCCATTAGCCGAATCCACTCCAACTTCAGAGGTTCTTGTAATTTATGTCCCCAAGTCAAGGACAAAAGGTCAACATTTTAAGTCCAGCTGTCCGGGTTGAACCCATTACCTCGGCATAAGCACACCGGATGTTTCTTATCCATTCAGCCATGTTGACCTATGTGTGCCCAAGTAAGACCCTGGCACGGTGGATGCAGTATTTTGATCGTGTACACCAGAAGATACCCGTACACCGTGGATACAGGATTGTGGTCGTGTACACCAGGAGAGACATGGCACCATGGATACAGGATTGTGGTCGTGTACACCAGGAGACACATGGCACCGTGGATACAGGATTGTGGTCGTGTACACCAGGAGAGACATTGGCATCATCATTAGAACTGTCCGGACATTGACCACAGAAATGACCCAGATACCATCGCTACTAAAGGTCGGAGCATGCTCTACGGCAGAGACCCTGACATATCTGCAGAACTCTTGTGGCATAAACTCCAAAAGAAACATCGATATCATTTCTTTAATGGTCATAACACTGATCGGATGAAGGATACCGCCGAAGGTTGAGTGGCGCTCACCAAAACCGACACCCGACATTATGCCTAGGAACAATGGCGAAGGAGCGCGAATGGGAGGGAGCAAGCTTATCCTAGTGCGAGTAAATGCAACCTAAAGACTAAATGTCATGACGTGGCAGACCAGGCCCTAAGCCTTGGTCGACAACTGGTCTATAATGGAAGCTCTGACAGGCGGACAGTTAGAGCATTGCTTTGTTGTTCCGGCGGCTTCTGCAGCTTGTCTGATTCCAGATGTAGTGGTGTAACCTTTCCTCTGGAGTAAACTAGGCAGGCAGAGAGAGGGATCATACTGCATGAGCAACACATGATCACTAAATTCAACCCAGGTGTTTTACTATGCAGAGGCACTTTGTGTTATGCATTTTACAAACTGTCGTCTGTCAAGACAGCCAGGTGCGAATCCAGAAATGTTAGGGTATAAACTACAGGTGAGCGTCAATACACGAAATAATTGGTAACTTGAAAGAATTGCAGAGACTGAGATCAGGAAAATAAAACATAAATTTGAGTTGGACTTCGAGTCGGTGGACATAGCAAATTGGGCTTTGGTTGTTGCCTTACAAACCAGCATTTAGCTTTATGATCTCTACTTATGATTTGGTCACCCTCCCAGGACATGACTTCATGACCGCCATGTATTGTGTTACCTTACTCCTTACTATGGAGTTGTGAAGAATAAGACCCGAAACACAATTATAAAACTAACTGTAATTCAGTTTACGCATATTATACAAGCTCTTGGGTGAAAGGTTTATGTAATACTCACCGAAATTATCTCAGTTATTGTCGAGAATAGCAGATGGTGATTATATTATACGTCTTTATAAAGAATCCTTGAACAAACAGAATGGTTTATAATCCTGCAGTTTCTTGGAATCTCCTGAGGTGTGTCGGATGTGGTGTAATTTATCGGGCTCTCTTAGCACTAGAAACACTGATTGTGTGTTGCTAGGATGCCTGGTACACTGTGGAAGTTTTACCTCTCAGAATGTGAGGAATCAAAGATTATCTTGATGTCCCAAAGAAGTAATTTTACTTTTTGCAATTCACGGAAGACCTCTTGTGGCACACGGTGGGTAGTCTACTGTATTCGGGGTACACTTTAATTATCTTGTAACTCTCCTAGTTGTGGGTACAGTATACCGGAATGTCACCAAATATAACCAAAGTCACTGCCAGTATTCACAACAGATTTATCACTTGATTGAAACTCTCAGTGGTGGGAAAAAGCGTTTAAATTAGCTTTGCGCTTTCTGGGTCAGTTTGTTGTCAGAAGTTCCAAAATTACTGAATTGTATGCCGATCTTATTTGACAGATTTTGAGTTGTATCTGTTGTTATAATATCCACCAACGTTTATGAGATGGTCTTTGAATAAATGTCCCAACCTTGAGCTTGACCAATACTGTATTAAAATTTATAATAATTTAAAAAAAATATGAGCAACTGCCCCGGGTCCGAACAAGACAACATAAAGTGAAATAACGTGAGGTAGACTGTACAAAATAGGGATATGGGGACCTGTTTTATATACGGGTACCGACCAGATACCCATAGACCAACCCGGATATCCGGCTTCTACATACCAAAGCGATGTTACATATACAAGTGACAAGAAGCTCCTGCGGACTCTCTACTTCAACTTATGTTTGTTGAGCGATGGCAAACAATTTGGCTTTGCTTAAAACCAGGAGATTTGGTAAAACAAATGCTCAAATCCGTGTCCAAACTTCCCACATGAGAGCCGGCGCGCTGCTTGCGGCAAACACTTGAAGCTTTAACACAGAGAACTGAGGAGTGTATACGGGAATCTCAGGATCTCGTTGAAACTCCGGACATGCTCGGAATTAGCTATCAGCCTGAGACAGGTGACGTCACCCTGCTCTAATTTCTGAAGATAAAAGGACGGCAATTATTCACCCCAGCCTTGCATCAGACATCTTGCTTGTTTTTTTTTTCTTTTGTTGTTAACTCGATTGCTTTGTTAGAGTGTCCTTCTTCCCTTTGATGAGCATTGGCGTGTTTCTTCTGCGGTTAAACATTTCGGAGTGATGATTACATTCCGTTCCACCATTACCCCTACCTCATTCAACCTCAGAAGAGAAGTTATATTAGGGTCCCTCTCCTGGCTCGGATTAATAATCCTGTGACCGAGTCGGCCATTAACATGGAATTAATTTGAAGGTGATTGTTGTCCAAAAGGGGTAATAATTCCGATTGAAACCACCTAATCTTTTTTTTAAATTAATGGTTCCATGTGTAGGTTTTAAGGGTATACAGTTTAGTCTTGTCTTTGTCCGTGGGCGTAAAGAACCATAAAACCAGGCACAGCAATGCCTACTGATGTCATACATTGTAGTAGCTGAATGTCGCCAACAGCAGGTTGTCGTAGACTACCCATTAAGTGACTTCATCTCAATCTGGGCCAGACTTCTACAGCTGTTGTTGACCCACTCGCTTGTTGTCTCGCTGCTGTGGTCGTGCTATCTTCTTCTTCTTCTTCAGCTTTCCGAGCCATTGAGGTTCTTTGCTGCAAATACAATCCGTCTCCATTCGTCTCTCTGGTGGACCTTCTCTTGCCAGTCGTTGATTCCAAGTGCTTGTAGGTCTGTACATGTATTATCTCTCCACCGTCTTCTTGGTCTACTTCGGGGTCTACGGTCATTTATTTCCTGAGTGTAAGCGAATTTTGTTTCCCTATTATCTTCCATTCTTTCTATATGCCCCTACCATTGTAGTCTATTAGCCTTCATGATGCCAGTGATTAGCGGGGACTTAAACAGATCATAAATGTCTTTGTTACTTCTTTTTTTCCACTCTCCACTTTGTGTATCCCTAATGGGTCCAAAGATGCGTCTTAAAATTTTGTTCTCAAAGGTTTGTAACAAGGCTTCGTCTCCTTTCGTTGTACTCCAGGTTTCAGAGCCATACAGCACAACTGGTCTGATCAGTGTTTTGTATATTGTGATTTTGGTGTTACGAGATAGCGCCTTTGATTTCAGTAGATGTTGTAGTGCATAGTATATCTTATTTCCATATGCTGTGGTCGTGCTATAATAGAACTAATACAGACGTTAGTCTCTTGTGGGATTCCTGTTAAAATAATGATATTGTTTATGGTGGTGTCTTCTGGAGTGGGTGATATAATAATCATAGTGTTTACTTGGTGTCGTCTGGAGTCCTTGCCATTAGTGTCATCAAGTGGGATGAAGTGTTGTAAAACTGCAAAGATACACAGAATAGATCAACATAAACAACTGACCAACGGACTGTCATACTGAATGTCACCTAGAGGCCTACTGTCACGCGGACTGTCATACTGAATGTCACCTAGAGGCCTACTGTCACGCGGACTGTCATACTGAATGTCACCTAGAGGCCTACTGTCACACATACTATCATACTGAATGTCACCTAGAGGCCTACTGTCACGCGGACTGTCATACTGAATGTCACCTAGAGGCCTACTGTCACGCGGACTGTCATACTGAATGTCACCTAGAGGCCTACTGTCACGCGGACTGTCATACTGAATGTCACCTAGAGGCCTACTGTCACACATACTATCATACTGAATGTCACCTAGAGGCCTACTGTCACGCGGACTGTCATACTGAATGTCACCTAGAGGCCTACTGTCACGCGGACTGTCATACTGAATGTCACCTAGAGGCCTACTGTCACGCGGACTGTCATACTGAATGTCACCTAGAGGCCTACTGTCACGCGGACTGTCATACTGAATGTCACCTAGAGGCCTACTGTCACGCGGACTGTCATACTGAATGTCACCTAGAGGCCTACTGTCACGCGGACTGTCATACTGAATGTCACCTAGAGGCCCTACTGTCACGCGGACTGTCATACTGAATGTTCACCTAGAGGCCTACTGTCACGCGGACTGTCATACTGAATGTCACCTAGAGGCCTACTGTCACGCGGACTGTCATACTAATGTCACCTAGAGGCCTACTGTCACGCGGACTGTCATACTGAATGTCACCTAGAGGCCTACTGTCACGCGGACTGTCATACTGAATGTCACCTAGAGGCCTACTGTCACGCGGACTGTCATACTGAATGTCACCTAGAGGCCTACTGTCACGCGGACTGTCATATTAATGTCACCGTAGAAGGCCTTACTTGTTCACACGGGACTAGCTCATACTTGGACTGTCACCTAGATGGCTATCTGTCCACGCGGACTGTTGTATTGTTCACCTAGACGCTACTGTCACGCATACTTAATATGACTGTCCACTTTTAGAAGCCTACTGTCACACATATATCCTACGACTGTTATCGATTAGAAGCCTACTGTCACACATGACTATTCCATACTGAATGTCACCTAGCGGCATACTGTTCACGCGGGACTTCATACTTGACTGTCACCTAGAGGCCTTTTACTGTCAATCGGACTGTCGCATATGAATGTCACCTAGAGGCCTACTGCTCACGCGGACTGTCACATATGACTGTCACCTGAGGCCTACTGTCACGTCGGACTGTCATACTGACTGTCACCTAGAGGCTACTGTCACGCGGACTGTCATTACGAATGTCACCTAGAGGCCTACTGTCACGCGGGACCTGTCTCATACTGACTGTCACCTAGAGGCCTACTGTCACGCGGACTGTCATACTTGTACTGTCACCTAGAGGCCTACTAGTCACGCGGGACTGTCATAGTCTGACTGTCACTCTAGAGGCCCTTCTGTCACGCGGATCCTCGTCATACTTGAATGTTCATCCTATGAAGCTAACTGTCACGCGGACTGTCATACTGAATGTCACCTAGAGAGGCCTACTGTCACGCGGACTGTCATACTGAATGTCACCTAGAGGGCCTACTGTCACGCGGACTGTCATACTGAATGTCACCTAGAAGCCTACTGTCACGCGGACTGTCATACTGAATGTCACCTAGAAGCATACTGTCACGCGGACTGTCATACTGAATGTCACCTAGAAGCCTACTGTCACGCGGACTGTCATACTGAAATGTCACCTAGAGCCTACTGTCACGCGGACTGTCATACTGAATGTCACCTAGGAGGCCTACTGTCACGCGGACTGTCATACTGAATGTCACCTAGAGGCCTACTGTCACGCGGACTGTCATACTGAATGTCACCTAGAAGGCTACTGTCACGCGGACTGTCATACTGAATGTCACCTAGAAGCCTACTGTCCGGGGAAACTGCCCCATACTGAATGTCACCTAGAGGCCTACTGACGCGGACGGTAATACTAAATGTCCCCTAGAGGCCTACTGTCACGCGGACTGTCATACGGGAATGTCCCTAAAAGGCCTACGGGTCACGCGGACTGTCATATAAAGTCACCAAAGGGGCCTACTGTCACGCGGACGGTCATACTAAATGTCACCTAAAAGGCCTACTGTCACGCGGACGGCCTACTGAATGTCACCTAGGGGCCTACTGTCACGCGGACTGTCATACTAAAGGGCCCACCTAGAGGCCTACTGTCACGCGGACTGTCATACTGAATGTCACCTAGAGGCCTAATGTCACGCGGACTGTCATATTGTCACCGAGAAGTCTATTGTCACACGGACTATCATACTGAATGTCACCTAGAAGCCTACTGTCACGCGGACTGTCATACTGAATGTCACCTAGAAGCCTACTGTCACGCGGACTGTCATACTGAATGTCACCTAGAAGCCTACTGTCACGCGGACTGTCATACTGAATGTCACCTAGAAGCCTACTGTCACGCGGACTGTCATACTGAATGTCACCTAGAAGCCTACTGTCACGCGGACTGTCATATTATCACCGAGAAGTCTATTGTCACACGGACTATCATACTGACTGTCACCTAGATCCTATTGCCACGCGGACTGTTGTATTGTCACCTAGACGCCTACAGTCACGCATACTATAATACTGACTGTCACTTAGAAGCCTACTGTCACACATACTATCATACTGACTGTCGCTTAGAAGCCTACTGTCACACATACTATTATACTGACTATCACCTAGAAGCCTACTGTCACACATACTATCATACTGACTGTCGCTTAGAAGCCTACTGTCACACATACTATCATACTGACTGTCGCTTAGAAGCCTACTGTCACACATACTATCATACTGACTGTCGCTTAGAAGCCTTCTGTCACACATACTATCATACTGACTGTCGCTTAGAAGCCTACTGTCACACATACTATAATACTGTCACCTAGAAGCCTACTGTCATCCAATACTCTATACTGTCACCTAGAAGCCTACTGGTCACACATACTATTATACTGTCACCTAAAAGCATACTGTCACACATACTATCATACTGACTGTCACCTAGAAGACTACTGTCACACATACTATCATACTGACTGTCGCTTAGAAGCCTACTGTCACATACTATTATACTGACTGTCACCTAGAAGCCTACTGTCACACATACTATCATACTGTCACTAGAAGCCTACTGTCCACACTATATGGTGTAGTGAGAAAAGAAGAGGAAGAAGAGAGAGGAGGGAGGAGAGAGAGGAGAGAAAGAAGAGGGGTGTATAGGGGAAATGATATAAATAGTGTGAAGCCTAAAAGTTCGTTCCTCAGTCGAACTCTGCCTACTACACACTATCTTTGATAGTAAAGAAAGATGAAGAGAGAGAGAAGGAGAAAAAGAGGATGAGAGTGAGGGATACGACAGATGTAGGTTCGTGTCTCCGCGTGAGAACAATAGGTAATTACTATTGCACCATCAATGTCTCGTGGTGTATGTCATCAGGTTATAGAAGAGATGTACAGCCTCACAAGGTCTCTAAACTACTCTAATCTACATAATCTCAGACTGACAAGTCGAAATAAAAGGCAACTCAAACATATATTTATTTTCTTCTGAACAGTAACAGAGTGACAATCTACAGCATAATCGCATAGAGTAACCAGTACATGCATTGAAGACACATCTATGTATAATCGACTCCAAACACAACACACTACTGCATGACGTCACAAGGGGAGGTAGATAATATAATATACTACTATGCAACCGGATGTTAGGGAATTATTACCTACTAATCACCTCCTAACCGCATGAAGAAAAGGACTAAATCTAGGAATTACACCGGCCTTTGTTTCATAACTATCTCTCCGTAGGCTTATCAGTGGTACATGTATTCAGCCCAAACACCCATTGATCCACAGATTGATCCATCAATCCATATACCCAGGGATTATTTTGTTCAGATGAACATCTGTTTAGTCAAGTATGCCCTGTATGCTTGGGCAACTCCATTTTACTCAGGCAATGCCTGAAACATTATAAAACAATACCCGTGAGTGTTATGTCAAATAAACCTTAGTCTTTCACTACCTACAAAGTCCTTAACATCTATCGCTTCTTTATCTATACTAGAATTAGTCTATCTTAGCCATAACATAAATTAAGAACCTTATTGTAAACACAGTAATCTATCGTCTATATATATTTAACTAACATTATTATTGCCTATTTCCCGACGCGGCGCCTACAGCCAACATAACCCTAAAAGTATTTAAACATTTACCCGAAGATTTGAACTCGCTGCCTGTACCACGCCAGGCCAACTTAACTACACAACAGCAGAAGCGCGACCTCCTTTCAACTATGTCCAGCGAACAAAAGACAACATTCCTTCCTGTGTCCGTCCCGTCTCCGGCCGACGATCTCACCTATTGTCTGGTTGACCTAGTGATCGCGAGTGCCTTGCCATCTTCTTCTGCCGTCTGCTGTGTTTGGTCGCTGTGTTTATATCCTTGCAATACTGTCCATCTCTGCGTATTTAAATGCCGTGTTGACCCGCCTAGTTATCATTAATCTTTTAGTTCAATTACTTAATTTACATGCACATTTACAGTTTATCCACACTCTGCTTATCTCTCCGATTAATATGACTCCCAACACTCTATTTCGGCCATTTAAATATAGGTCATATGCAAGACGTCGTATTCAGTCCTGATCCTTTGCCGGGTCGTGATCCATTTAGCGGGTTAACGTTCAGTAGTTTGCCAATGCTTCCTTGCTTAGACTGCTATTATAGTTAGCTAGCTAGTTAGGTGTGGGCCCTTTGCAGGACGCTGCACTCAGTCCTGACATTTGTCGGTCGTTCATGATTACGCGGTAAGTTCACCTACGGTAGTTTGCTATAGTTCTCTAAACTAAGGTACCCGATTATAATATACAATTAAACTAATTAGGTCTAAGTCTTATGTCAACTTACATTCAACTTCTGCCGTCCCGTTGATCATCTGGGTCCCATATTTGAAATACGATTGCTCTCTTCAACCTCGCTTGCCGTGGATCCCACCACCGGTTTCCAGTTGTATTTGACATTAGTCTCCTGTGTGGTTCCAACCGCAGTGTCTCCCGTGTGATTCCGATCGCAGTCTGGCTAGTGGTTGTCCTATCTGACGTTAGCCATCATCTGCAACTACTGAGTGCTCTTCTTTAGCCAACAGTCCTTCTCAAATGGCTTGCACGCCATTTCGTGATCCTCGGAATTTGCGTTCCACTCCATCAGATTTATCTATCTGGAATAAATGGTTCACAGATCCTTGACCATCCTACTTTACTTCAGCAGTCCAGACGAAACCGTGATATGTGCATCTTTTCCGTCTTTAATACTGCCTCTCCATCTTCCTGGACACTAAACAGCCTGATATATAGACATAACCATTGCTGGAGTTCCAAACTCACACTTCCTCCTGGGCTGGGCGACCGCCCAGCCCTCGGATCTGCTGCTACCGCACCCTTGCTCGTTCCACACTGTCTCAACTGACCGGATCCTAAAGTATATATTACTTCTCGAGTTGGCGCCTTTCTTGAATCACGTGACGTCGCTGTCCCTTGTCCTCCAATCAGTACCTCGCGTACCCTGCTTAATTTGCATACTACCATCATATCATTAACCCAAATCTACATTGTCTCTGAAGTTCATGGTCCTGAGTTCATCCTTTTCCCGCCACCATAAATTTGGAGAGTGGCGTTCTCTTCTGACAGCTAAGGTCACTTCCAATGCCGCCTGTACTCATAAATTATGCTGCCTCTAAAGTTCACCATTGTCCCTCTGACAGCTTGAACCCAAAGGTACAATACATTTGGCACTCCTCTCCCTGAGAGACTGCTAGTCAACAATAGAGGATGGCCTTGCCACTATTCGGTCATGCACTCCCGCTCAACCTATGACTATTTTAAAAACAATCCTGGCCCTTGACCTTTTGGTTTCAAAAATATTCCATTTTATATTCTCCCGGTAAGTTTGAGCGATTTTTGCGAAAAGCGTTTTCCATACTGTCTCATACCCACCTACCAAAAGTTGATGGGTCCCACCATCAATATAGCGTCATTCCTCCTTGAGATCGAAGCCCTGGCTCCGCATCTGACATCCCTCATAAACAATATTGGATGCCTAAGGGGAAAACTCTTTTTGGGAACTTCCACCCCAAATAATAATAATTAAAAAAAATACTGGTTGCATCCCCTGCTCTCCCAGTGCATAAGGCAGTTAAAACTTCTGACGTGCATCCTAACAATATTGTAATCAAGTACTATTATCCATAAAAACAGTTCAATACTTGGCATGCCGGGGATTCCCCCAGACAACAAAATCATACATCAAAGGGTGCACATAAAGACACCAAAATGAAAACAATATCAATATAGGCATTCACTTAATATGCCATCCCCCTGTAACAACAACAAAACCAAAAATCAAATTCACATCGGTGCTACCCACTAGGACGTATGTAGTCATCCTTGAATCTGAAAAAAAAACATTGTAACAATTCCTGTGACACGACAGGCAAATGCCTGGTCACCACACATAATAAAACAACTAATTCTCCCCTATTCGCAAGGACACATCAGCCTGAAGCTGCAACCTTCACAATAACCGCCGATGTACACAAAAACAGACCAGCCCCTGCTGTAAGTAAACAACATTTAGTGGCCATAGAAACAAACCAAACATATATCATGAAACAGCTTTTGACATTAAAAAAAAATGTGCACCCAGTCGTTGGACATCGTGCTCAATTGTCTTGGCGCTGAAATAACTCTGAAAAAAAATGGTATGCCCAGTTCTTGGACATCATGCCCTATTCTCTTGGCGCTGAAATAACTCTGAAAAAAAAATGTGTGCCCAATTCTAGGACACCATGCTCTAACATTTATTCTTCGCCACGTCCCTTCACATTAAAAACAAACATGTACCCGTATTAACATCTACTCGGGCAATCTCAGATTATAAATGGTCTCCTTGGCCTCCTGACACGACATTGAACTATGTGTAGTCACTATGACACCTAATACTGCAGTTGTGTCTGCCCTTGAACACAATAGAGTGAGGCCCACACAAAAATAAAAACATTCGCATAGGCCGACTTGACAACTTCCGCTATGGAAACACCAAGGGAGCTAACTGCTCCACGACAGTTGATCCCCTCAAGTAGTCATATTCGTTTAAACAACAAAATAACATGTTTCTAACTAAATTCTTCAGCCTGTAAAACAAAGGATGGCTAAACGTGACTACACATATGGCCCTCCGACCAAAATGTCATTCAATAATGAATCAACACCACAGCACGAATGTTTAACTAATTATTTAACTACTGTTCATTGCCTCATGCTGAAATAAATATATAAAGAATATGTTTCTGCTTGCGGGTGCTCTCTGGATTCCGTTTCCCTTCACTGAATTTCTACTACTGTCTTTTTGTGTCTATTCTATATGCACGGGCAGAAATATAGGGTGTCGCTCGTCATTCACTGTCCAACACTGTTAACATATCTAAATCTGCTAACATGAACTTGAACCCGCTGGTACACTGAATTCCACCTCTGTTCCCGCTTCTAAAATAAAGGGATTTTCTAACTACCACGAGTTACACTGTCATTTGTCTCTTCACAACAGCCATAATTAACTCACTGCATAAAACACAGGGGAATATCCCCTCTTGATGATCTAATTGTTCATGCGTGCATTTCTTGTGCACTACGTGTGCCATTGATAACGTTCGGCACAGCCCGTCTCGCGCTGTTCTCTTCTGTAGAAGGAAAAAAAGGGGGGGAGAGACATATTGTCCTGATGGCTTCAGATGTTGCCACTGCCACCAGACGTATTGAGTTCAGCCAGGCAAACAGCTGCCTTCCCGACAAACTAACTGACATCCGTTCCCGCACAGCCACAGGTTTGGTTTGCTCTGCATGTCAGGTGTGGGAATTGTTCTTATACTTTGCATGGCCCTGGGTTTCGCTTGCCATACACTGTCATCAATCATGACTCTGACTTCCTGGACGAAGATGGTGACCTTTATAACGGTGGGGTATGTTATTCTGATACCCTGTAATGATGAAAAGATAAGGCCACCTTTACGTTGACTTGCACTGCTCAGCTGTTGTCTGAGCTCATTTCGGACAGATTCCGCTGCGCTGACTCTCCTTCTGAGTTGGCTATCCCTGGGTATTTTGTTGTTGTATGTTGGGTTTTCCTGTATTCTTGTAGCAAGGTGGTTTGGCCGGTGTACTTTAAACAAGAGTTTCTAACTGAACAGACTTAGTAGAAACCTCGCCGACAGACAGTTAGACAATTTACCAACCAGCTATGAGATAAGTAGCCTAGTAAAGGAGCACTTACTGAGACAACTATCGAACCAGCAACAACGAACTACAGACTGTAAGCCACAATTCTACGAAACGTATACGATCTTAATATGTAGTAAAACCTGACACCACAGAAACAAAGTTCACATGGAATATTCTGGGAACTCCTGGACTACAATAGGAACCCCAGATTATTCTGGAAACAAACCTTGCCAGACGACGCCATGTGTGATAGCTAGAAAAGAAGAGGAAGAAGAGAGAGTAGGGAGGAGAGAGAGGAGAGAAAGAAGAGGGAATTGAGGGAAATGATATAAGATAAGTGTGAAGCCTAAAAGTTCGTTCCTCAGTCGAACTCTGCCTACTACACACTACCTTTGATAGTAAAGAAAGATGAAGAGAGAGAGAAGGAGAAAAAAGGATGAGAGTAAGGGATACGACAGATGTAGGTTCGTGTCTCCGCGTGAGAACAATAGTTAATTACTATTGCACCATCAATGTCTCGTGGTGTATGTCATCAGGTTATAGAAGAGATGTACAACCCACCTCACAAAGTCTCTAAACTACTATAATCTACACAATCTCAGACTGACAAGTCGAAATAAAAGGCAACTCAAACATATTTATTTTCTTCTGAACGGTAACAGAGTGACAATCTACAGCATAATCACATAAAGTAATCAGTACATGCATTGCAGACACATAATGCATATTGAACTGTAATAATACGATGCTGCATTACCTCACAAGGGAGAGATAGATAGTGTAACAGCCTATGCAACTGGATGTTAGGGGAATGCCACCTATGATCACCTATTAACCACATGAAGTAAAAGACTAAAGCTAGGAATTACACCGGCCTTTGTTTCATAACTATCTCTCCGTAGGCTTATCAGTGGTACATGTATTCAGCCCAAACACCCATTGATCCACAGATTGATCCATCAATCCATATACCCAGGGATTTAATTCGCTCCCATCCAACTTGTTCAGCGGGTAACTGTTTATTCAGCTATGCCTGGTTTATCCAGGCAACTCCAGTTTCTCAACTCACTCAGCTCGCAACTCAGACAATGTCTGAAACATTATAAAACAATACCCGTGAGTTTTATGTGAGAATAAACCTTAGTCTTTCACTACCTACAAAGTCCTTAACATCTATCGCTTCTTTATCTATACTAGAATTAGTCTATCTTAGCCATAACATAAATTAAGAACCTTATTGTAAACACAGTAATCTATCGTCTATATATATTTAACTAACATTATTATTGCCTATTTCCCGACGCGGCGCCTACAGCCAACATAACCCTAAAAGTATTTAAACATTTACCCGAAGATTTGAACTCGCTGCCTGTACCACGCCAGGCCAACTTAACTACACAACAGCAGAAGCGCGACCTCCTTTCAACTATGTCCAGCGAACAAAAGACAACATTCCTTCCTGTGTCCGTCCCGTCTCCGGCCGACGATCTCACCTATTGTCTGGTTGACCTAGTGATCGCGAGTGCCTTGCCATCTTCTTCTGCCGTCTGCTGTGTTTGGTCGCTGTGTTTATATCCTTGCAATACTGTCCATCTCTGCGTATTTAAATGCCGTGTTGACCCGCCTAGTTATCATTAATCTTTTAGTTCAATTACTTAATTTACATGCACATTTACAGTTTATCCACACTCTGCTTATCTCTCCGATTAATATGACTCCCAACACTCTATTTCGGCCATTTAAATATAGGTCATATGCAAGACGTCGTATTCAGTCCTGATCCTTTGCCGGGTCGTGATCCATTTAGCGGGTTAACGTTCAGTAGTTTGCCAATGCTTCCTTGCTTAGACTGCTATTATAGTTAGCTAGCTAGTTAGGTGTGGGCCCTTTGCAGGACGCTGCACTCAGTCCTGACATTTGTCGGTCGTTCATGATTACGCGGTAAGTTCACCTACGGTAGTTTGCTATAGTTCTCTAAACTAAGGTACCCGATTATAATATACAATTAAACTAATTAGGTCTAAGTCTTATGTCAACTTACATTCAACTTCTGCCGTCCCGTTGATCATCTGGGTCCCATATTTGAAATACGATTGCTCTCTTCAACCTCGCTTGCCGTGGAGCCCACCACCGGTTTCCAGTTGTATTTGACATTAGTCTCCTGTGTGGTTCCAACCGCAGTGTCTCCCGTGTGATTCCGATCGCAGTCTGGCTAGTGGTTGTCCTATCTGACGTTAGCCATCATCTGCAACTACTGAGTGCTCTTCTTTAGCCAACAGTCCTTCTCAAATGGCTTGCACGCCATTTCGTGATCCTCGGAATTTGCGTTCCACTCCATCAGATTTATCTATCTGGAATAAATGGTTCACAGATCCTTGACCATCCTACTTTACTTCAGCAGTCCAGACGAAACCGTGATATGTGCATCTTTTCCGTCTTTAATACTGCCTCTCCATCTTCCTGGACACTAAACAGCCTGATATATAGACATAACCATTGCTGGAGTTCCAAACTCACACTTCCTCCTGGGCTGGGCGACCGCCCAGCCCTCGGATCTGCTGCTACCGCACCCTTGCTCGTTCCACACTGTCCTCAACTGACCGGATCCTAAAGTATATATTACTTCTCGAGTTGGCGCCTTTCTTGAATCACGTGACGTCGCTGTCCCTTGTCCTCCAATCAGTACCTCGCGTACCCTGCTTAATTTGCATACTACCATCATATCATTAACCCAAATCTACATTGTCTCTGAAGTTCATGGTCCTGAGTTCATCCTTTTCCCGCCACCATAAATTTGGAGAGTGGCGTTCTCTTCTGACAGCTAAGGTCACTTCCAATGCCGCCTGTACTCATAAATTATGCTGCCTCTAGAGTTCACCATTGTCCCTCTGACAGCTTGAACCCAAAGGTACAATACATTTGGCACTCCTCTCCCTGAGAGACTGCTAGTCAACAATAGAGGATGGCCTTGCCACTATTCGGTCATGCACTCCCGCTCAACCTATGACTATTTTAAAAACAATCCTGGCCCTTGACATTTTGGTTTCAAAAATATTCCATTTTATATTCTCCCGGTAAGTTTGAGCGATGTTTGCGAAAAGCGTTTTCCATACTGTCTCACTATCATACTGTCACCTAGAAGCCTACTGTCACACATACTATTATACTGTCACCTAGAAGCCTACTGTCACACATACTATTATACTGTCACCTAGAAGCCTACTGTCACACATACTATCATACTGTCACCTAGAAGCCTACTGTCACACATACTATTATACTGTCACCTAGAAGCCTATTGTCACACATACTATCATACTGACTGTCACCTAGAAGCCTACTGTCACACATACTATCATACTGACTGTCGCTTAGAAGCCTACTGTCACACATACTATCATACTGACTGTCGCTTAGAAGCCTACTGTCACACATACTATCATACTGACTGTCGCTTAGAAGCCTACTGTCACACATACTATCATACTGACTGTCGCTTAGAAGCCTTCTGACACACATACTATCATACTGACTGTCGCTTAGAAGCCTACTGTCACACATACTATAATACTGTCACCTAGAAGCCTACTGTCACCCATACTATCATACTGTCACCTAGACGCCTACTGTCACACATACTATTATACTGTCACCTAAAAGCCTACTGTCACACATACTATTATACTGTCACCTAGAAGCCTACTGTCACACATACTATTATACTGTCACCTAGAAGCCTACTGTCACACATACTATTATACTGTCACCTAGAAGCCTACTGTCACACATACTATCATACTGTCACCTAGAAGCTACTGTCACACATACTATTATACTGTCACCTAGAAGCCTATTGTCACACATACTATCATACTGACTGTCACCTAGAAGCCTACTTTCACACATACTATCATACTGACTGTCGCTTAGAAGCCTACTGTCACACATACTATCATACTGACTGTCGCTTAGAAGCCTACTGTCACACATACTATCATACTGACTGTCGCTTAGAAGCCACTGTCACACATACTATCATACTGACTGTCGCTTAGAAGCCTACTGTCACACATACTATCATACTGACTGTCGCTTAGAAGCCTACTGTCACACATACTATCATACTGACTGTCGCTTAGAAGCCTACTGTCACACATACTATCATACTGACTGTCGCTTAGAAGTCTACTGTCACACATACTATAATACTGTCACCTAGAAGCCTACTGTCACCCATACTATCATACTGTCACCTAGAAGCCTACTGTCACACATACTATTATACTGTCACCTAAAAGCCTACTGTCACACATACTATCATACTGACTGTCACCTAGAAGACTACTGTCACACATACTATCATACTGACTGTCGCTTAGAAGCCTACCGTCACACATACTATTATACTGACTGTCACCTAGAAGCCTACTGTCACACATACTATCATACTGTCACCTAGAAGCCTACTGTCACACATACTATCATACTGACTGTCACCTAGAAGCCTAATGTCAAACATACTATTATACTATCACCTAGAAGCCTACTGTCACACATACTATTATACTGTCACCTAGAAGCCTACTGTCACACATACTATCATACTGACTGTCGCTTAGAAGCCTACTGTCACACATACTATCATACTGACTGTCACTTAGAAGCCTACTGGCACACATACTATCATACTGACTGTCGCTTAGAAGCCTACTGCCACACATACTATCATACTGACTGTCGCTTAGAAGCCTACTGTCACACATACTATTATACTATCACCTAGAATCCTACTGTCACACATACTATTATACTATCACCTAGAAGCCTACTGTCACACATACTATTATACTATCACCTAGAAGCCTACTGTCACACATACTATTATACTGTCACCTAGAACCCTACTGTCACACATACTATTATACTATCACCTAGAAGCCTACTGTCACACATACTATTATACTGTCACCTAGAAGCCTACTGTCACACAAACTATTATACTGACTATCACCTAGAAGACTACTGTCACACATACTATCATACTGACTGTCGCTTTAGAAGCCTACTGTCACACATACTATCATACTGACTGTCGCTTAGAAGCCTACTGTCACACATACTATCATACTGACTGTCGCTTAGAAGCCTACTTGCACACATACTATCATACTGACTGTCGCTTAGAAGCCTACTGTCACACATACTATCATACTGACTGTCGCTTAGAAGCCTACTGTCACACATACTATTATACTATCACATAGAAGCCTACTGTCACACATACTATTATACTATCACCTAGAAGACTACTGTCACACATACTATTATACTATCACCTAGAAGCCTACTGTCACACATACTATTATACTGATTGTCACCTAGAAGCCTACTGTCACACATACTATCATACTGTCACCTAGAAGCCTACTGTCACACATACTATCATACTGTCACCTAGAAGCCTACTGTCACACATACTATTATACTATCACCTAGAAGCCTACTGTCACACATACTATTATACTAAATCAAATCAAATCAAATCAAATCAACTTTATTAGGGTCACAAATTGGGCGCGCAGGCCCGTCTTACATTCGGCCCTTCCAATCACTCGTCTTTCGTTCATCAAGAGCATTATACATTTACATAGGAAGAAAAATAAACATTGTGAAATGAATGTTGTAAACATAAACAAGGCTAATTACCATGTTATGAAGCCCATCTCCCACCTATCCATACATCACCCCACCCACACAACACCCCCACCTACCCACACACACTGCGCACCAAGGGACACATACACACCCCCACCTACCGACACACACGCACACCAAGGGACACATACATACCCCACCAACCGACCCATCCCCCTCCCGCACATCCCCACCCACACACACTGCCCTCACCTGATCCCCCAACCAAAACACACTCGCCACCCACAAACATTCCCCCACCAACCCACACATCCCACGCCCATCCACATCCTACCCCACACATCCTCTCCCCACCCACACCTCAAACCACCCATTCCCCCAGCCACATCTCCATCGACAACATATTCCCCACCCACACACACAATCCCCCACCAACCCACACATCGCACATCCACTCACACATCCCCAAACCATACACACACATCCCCACCAACTGACATGTCCCTACCCCCCCCCCCCCCCCACACACACACACATCTCCCTAACCATCCATACATCCCTAATCCACTCACACACACACCACCACCCACACATACAACTTCCACCCACCCACACATGCCTTAACCTAATCCCCCACCACACAATCCCCCACCCGCACATCACATACACCCCCTACCACGCACTATTCCCAACCCACGCACCACACACACACATATCCCTCACCAACACATCCCCACTTACACACCACACACATATCCCCCACCCAGATACCACACAATATTCCCACCCACACCCACACAGATACCCTTACCCATCCACCCCACATACCCCCACTCACACACCACAAAAATCCCCCACCCACACACACATACCTCACCCACACAATATCACCAACCAACACACCACACACCTCTCCCCACCCACACACGCATTCCCTACCCGTCCACCAACACACACTCACTCACGCATACATCCTCCACTACGCACCCACACACCCCCACCCACCCACTCCCAACCAAACATCTCTCGATCACAATACCCCTACCCCCACACACATCCTCCACCCACTCACACATCCCACCCCGACACATACAACTCCCTCACCCACCTACACATCCCTAAGCCACTCACACACCCCCACCCACACATTCCCCATCCACATACACACATCTCCCACCCACACTCCCCCACATACTTCCCCCAACCACCACAATCCCCTGCTCACCCACACATATACCCCACCCATACGCACATTCCCCACACCCATCACACACATCCCCCACACCACACACTATCCTCCACCCATACCACCACAAACATACCCTCCACCCACACATCATTCACACATCCCCCACCAACACACCGCACACATATCTCAAACCCACACACCATACACTTCTCCCCACCCGCCCTTCCATCCCAAATCCACCCAACACAATCCCCTACCCACACAACCCCGCCTCCCACACATACTTCCTCAAACCATCCACACATCTCCACCCACATAAACACACATCCCCTGCATCCGTCCCATACACATATCCTCCACCCATACACACATCCCCCACACCCATTCCAACACCCCTACTTTCACCCCCACACATCCATCCACACATCCCACCAACACCCACAAATACCACTACCCACCAAAACCCACACACCCCAACCCATCCAAATGCATACCCCCACCCACACACCTCCCACCCATACATATCCCCACACTCACACACATCCTCCACATACACTCACACTTCCTCACATCTAGACACATACAAAATGTCTCACGTTAGTATTGAAACTAGTATGAACAAACTCCCACACTTTACTCACACACATACACTGACACTTGTCATGAGCAGTCTCATAAAAATGTTAAACATGGAGAAAAATGTGCACATAAAATGTATGTGACGTAAAAATAGTGATGCTCTCTCTTTCTTTCTCTCTCTCTCTCTCTCTCTCTCTCTCTCTCTCTCTCTCTCTCTCTCTCTCTCTACACTCACACACACACACTCACACACACACACACACATTCACTCTCACGCTCACACATTCACTCTTCCGCTCATTCATTCACTCTCACGCATTCACTCTCCCGCTCATTCACTCTCACGCTCACTCATTCACTCTCCCGCTCACTCATTCACTTTCCCGTTCACTCATTCACTCTCCCGCTCACTCATTCACTCTCCCGCTCACTCATTCACTCTCACGCTCACTCGTTCTGTCTCTCATTCACACTCACTGACTCACTCACTCAAACTACAGTAATGAACATGAGTTTATATTATGCATGATAAAATCAAATGGTATTAACTGACTAATATGACAGATGAGAATACACAAACATATGGATTCGCGTGTTACATAACATGCGTGTTACATGACATGCATCTGCTCAGCTCTCTCTCTCTCTCTCTCTCTCTCTCTCTCTCTCTCTCTCTCTGTATTCTTTCATATACACACACTCACACGCATGCGCGCGCTCACACACACACACACACTAACACATCAACTCTCCCACTGTCTCACTCTCTAACACACAATCCTTCACACACACACTCACTCTCTCAATCACACTCTCTCACACATACACATACACATGAACGCATGCACGCACGCATACACTCCCTCACTCACTCTCACACATACACGTACGAATGCATGCACTGACACATTCCCCCACCATTTCTCGCTCAATCACTCTCTCCACACACACGCATGCACGTGCGCACACACGCATTCACTCTCTCCCTCTCACTGACACCCACTTTCTCTCTCTCTCTCTCGCTCCCACACGCACACACGTATATAGTGAACAATTATAGTTAAACAATTATAATGAACAATTATACTGATCAATTATACCAGTAAATGAATTATGGTGGCATATAGTCGGTATGGATTAAGTATTGAAAGAGTTTTCGGTTAAATGTGTAGGGACTCTTGGAGTTTTCAGATCTGGAGGCAGATCATTCCATAAGTGAATTATCCTACCATCACCTACTATCACCTAGAAGCCTACTGTCACACATACTATTATACTGTCACCTAAAAGCCTACTGTCACACATACTATCATACTGACTGTCACCTAGAAGACTACTGTCACACATACTATCATACTGACTGTCGCTTAGAAGCCTACTGTCACACATACTATTATACTGATTGTCACCTAGAAGCCTACTGTCACACATACTATCATACTGTCATCTAAAAGCCTACTGTCACACATACTATCATACTGACTGTCACCTAGAAGACTACTGTCACACATACTATCATACTGACTGTCGCTTAGAAGCCTACTGTCACACATACTATTATACTGATTGTCACCTAGAAGCCTACTGTCACACATACTATCATACTGTCACCTAGAAGCCTACTGTCACACATACTATCATACTGTCACCTAGAAGCCTACTGTCACACATACTATTATACTGTCACCTAGAAGCCTACTGTCACACATACTATTGTACTGTCACCTAGAAGCCTACTGTCACACATACTATTATACTGTCACCTAGAAGCCTACTGTCACACATACTATCATACTGTCACCTAGAAGCCTACTGTCACACATACTATTATACTGTCACCTAGAAGCCTAATGTCACACATACTATCATACTGACTGTCACCTAGAAGCCTACTTTCACACATACTATCATACTGACTGTCGCTTAGAAGCCTACTGTCACACATACTATCATACTGACTGTCGCTTAGAAGCCTATTGTCACACATACTATCATACTGACTGTCACTTAGAAGCCTACTGTCACACATACTATCATACTGACTGTCGCTTAGAAGCCTACTGTCACACATACTATCATACTGACTGTCGCTTAGAAGCCTACTGTCACACATACTATCATACTGACTGTCGCTTAGAAGTCTACTGTCACACATACTATAATACTGTCACCTAGAAGCCTACTGTCACCCATACTATCATACTGTCACCTAGAAGCCTACTGTCACACATACTATTATACTGTCACCTAAAAGCCTACTGTCACACATACTATCATACTGACTGTCACCTAGAAGACTACTGTCACACATACTATCATACTGACTGTCGCTTAGAAGCCTACCGTCACACATACTATTATACTGACTGTCACCTAGAAGCCTACTGTCACACATACTATCATACTGTCACCTAGAAGCCTACTGTCACACATACTATCATACTGACTGTCACCTAGAAGCCTACTGTCACACATACTATTATACTATCACCTAGAAGCCTACTGTCACACATACTATTACACTGTCACCTAGAAGCCTACTGTCACACATACTATCATACTGACTGTCGCTTAGAAGCCTACTGTCACACATACTATCATACTGACTGTCACTTAGAAGCCTACTGGCACACATACTATCATACTGACTGTCGCTTAGAAGCCTACTGTCACACATACTATCATACTGACTGTCGCTTAGAAGCCTACTGTCACACATACTATTATACTATCACCTAGAAGCCTACTGTCACACATACTATTATACTATCACCTAGAAGCCTACTGTCACACATACTATTATACTATCACCTAGAAGCCTACTGTCACACATACTATTATACTGTCACCTAGAAGCCTACTGTCACACATACTATTATACTATCACCTAGAAGCCTACTGTCACACATACTATTATACTGTCACCTAGAAGCCTACTGTCACACAAACTATTATACTGACTATCACCTAGAAGACTACTGTCACACATACTATCATACTGACTGTCGCTTTAGAAGCCTACTGTCACACATACTATCATACTGACTGTCGCTTAGAAGCCTACTTGCACACATACTATCATACTGACTGTCGCTTAGAAGACTACTGTCACACATACTATCATACTGACTGTCGCTTAGAAGCCTACTGTCACACATACTATTATACTATCACCTAGAAGCCTACTGTCACACATACTATTATACTATCACCTAGAAGACTACTGTCACACATACTATTATACTATCACCTAGAAGCCTACTGTCACACATACTATTATACTGATTGTCACCTAGAAGCCTACTGTCACACATACTATCATACTGTCACCTAGAAGCCTACTGTCACACATACTATCATACTGTCACCTAGAAGCCTACTGTCACACATACTATTATACTATCACCTAGAAGCCTACTGTCACACATACTATTATACTAAATCAAATCAAATCAAATCAAATCAACTTTATTAGGGTCACAAATTGGGCGCGCAGGCCCGTCTTACATTCGGCCCTTCCAATCACTCGTCTTTCGTTCATCAAGAGCATTATACATTTACATAGGAAGAAAAATAAACATTGTGAAATGAATGTTGTAAACATAAACAAGGCTAATTACCATGTTATGAAGCCCATCTCCCACCTATCCATACATCACCCACCCACACAACTTCCCCACCTACCCACACACACGCGCACCAAGGGACACATACACACCCCCACCTACCGACACACACGCACACCAAGGGACACATACATACCCCACCAACCGACCCATCCCCCTCCCGCACATCCCCCACCCACACACACTGCCCTCACCTGATCCCCCAACCAAAACACACTCGCCACCCACAAACATTCCCCCACCAACCCACACATCCCACGCCCATCCACATCCTACCCCACACATCCTCTCCCCACCCACACCTCAAACCACCCATTCCCCCAGCCACATCTCCATCGACAACATATTCCCCACCCACACACACAATCCCCCACCAACCCACACATCGCACATCCACTCACACATCCCCAAACCATACACACACATCCCCACCAACTGACATGTCCCTACCCCCCCCCCCCCCACACACACACACATCTCCCTAACCACCCATACATCCCCAATCCACTCACACACACCCCACCACCCACACATACAACTTCCACCCACCCACACATGCCTTAACCTAATCCCCCACCACACAATCCCCCACCCGCACATCACATACACCCCCTACCACGCACTATTCCCAACCCACGCACCACACACACACATATCCCTCACCAACACATCCCCACTTACACACCACACACATATCCCCCACCCAGATACCACACAATATTCCCACCCACACCCACACAGATACCCTTACCCATCCACCCCACATACCCCCACTCACACACCACAAAAATCCCCCACCCACACACACATACCTCACCCACACAATATCACCAACCAACACACCACACACCTCTCCCCACCCACACACGCATTCCCTACCCGTCCACCAACACACACTCACTCACGCATACATCCTCCACTACGCACCCACACACCCCCACCCACCCACTCCCAACCAAACATCTTTCGATCACAATACCCCTACCCCCACACACATCCTCCACCCACTCACACATCCCACCCCGACACATACAACTCCCTCACCCACCTACACATCCCTAAGCCACTCACACACCCCCACCCACACATTCCCCATCCACATACACACATCTCCCACCCACACTCCCCCACATACTTCCCCCAACCACCACAATCCCCTGCTCACCCACACATATACCCCACCCATACGCACATTCCCCACACCCATCACACACATCCCCCACACCACACACTATCCTCCACCCATACCACCACAAACATACCCTCCACCCACACATCATTCACACATCCCCCACCAACACACCGCACACATATCTCAAACCCACACACCATACACTTCTCCCCACCCGCCCTTCCATCCCAAATCCACCCAACACAATCCCCTACCCACACAACCCCGCCTCCCACACATACTTCCTCAAACCATCCACACATCTCCACCCACATAAACACACATCCCCTGCATCCGTCCCATACACATATCCTCCACCCATACACACATCCCCCACACCCATTCCAACACCCCTACTTTCACCCCCACACATCCATCCACACATCCAACCAACACCCACAAATACCACTACCCACCAAAACCCACACACCCCAACCCATCCAAATGCATACCCCCACCCACACACCTCCCACCCAACATATCCCCACACTCACACACATCCTCCACATACACTCACACTTCCTCACATCTAGACACATACAAAATGTCTCACGTTAGTATTGAAACTAGTATGAACAAACTCCCACACTTTACTCACACACATACACTGACACTTGTCATGAGCAGTCTCATAAAAATGTTAAACATGGAGAAAAATGTGTACATAAAATGTATGTGACGTAAAAATAGTGATGCTCTCTCTCTCTCTCTCTCTCTCTCTCTCTCTCTCTCTCTCTCTCTCTCTCTCTCTCTCTCTCTCTCTCTCTCTCTCTCACACACACACACACACACATTCACTCTCACGCTCACACATTCACTCTTCCGCTCATTCATTCACTCTCACGCATTCACTCTCCCGCTCATTCACTCTCACGCTCACTCATTCACTCTCCCGCTCACTCATTCACTTTCCCGTTCACTCATTCACTCTCCCGCTCACTCATTCACTCTCACGCTCACTCGTTCTGTCTCTCATTCACACTCACTGACTCACTCACTCAAACTACAGTAATGAACATGAGTTTATATTATGCATGATAAAATCAAATGGTATTTAACTGATAATATGACAGATGAGAATACACAAACATATGGATTCGCGTGTTACATAACATGCGTGTTACATGACATGCATCTGCTCAGCTCTCTCTCTCTCTCTCTCTCTCTCTCTCTCTCTCTCTCTCTCTCTCTCTCTCTCTCTCTCTGTATTCTTTCATATACACACACTCACACGCATGCGCGCGCTCACACACACACACACACACTAACACATCAACTCTCCCACTGTCTCACTCTCTAACACACAATCCTTCACACACACACTCACTCTCTCAATCACACTCTCTCACACATACACATACACATGAACGCATGCACGCACGCATACACTCCCTCACTCACTCTCACACATACACGTACGAATGCATGCACTGACACATTCCCCCACCATTTCTCGCTCAATCACTCTCTCCACACACACGCATGCACGTGCGCACACACGCATTCACTCTCTCCCTCTCACTGACACCCACTTTCTCTCTCTCTCTCTCGCTCCCACACGCACACACATATATAGTGAACAATTATAGTTAAACAATTATAATGAACAATTATACTGATCAATTATACCAGTAAATGAATTATGGTGGCATATAGTCGGTATGGATTAAGTATTGAAAGAGTTTTCGGTTAAATGTGTAGGGACTCATTGGAGTTTTCAGATCTGGAGGCAGATCATTCCATAAGTGAATTATCCTACCATCACCTACTATCACCTAGAAGCCTACTGTCACACATACTATTATACTATCACCTAGAAGCCTACTGTCACACATACTATTATACTATCACCTAGAAGCCTACTGTCACACATACTATTATACTATCACCTAGAAGCCTACTGTCACACATACTATCATACTGACTGTCGCTTAGAAGCCTACTGTCACACATACTATCATACTGACTGTCGCTTAGAAGCCTACTGTCACACATACTATTATACTATCACCTAGAAGCCTACTGTCACACATACTATTATACTATCACCTAGAAGCCTACTGCCACACATACTATTATACTGTCACCTAGACGTCTACTGTCACGCGGACTGTCATATTGTTACCTAGAGCCTACTGTCACACAGACTGCCATACTATCACCTAGAACCTACTGTCACACAGACTGTCATACCGACTGTCATCACAAATGCAAATTAAATAACCAGAGGTCAGCATGGCTGAATGGATAAGAACGCTCGCTCTTAAACGTCCGGTGTGCTGATACAGAAGTAGCAGGCTCATCCCCTACACGGGACAGTTGGACTAAGATGTTGATTTCTCGTCCTTGACTTGGGGACGTAAGTTACAAATACCTCAAAAGTCAGAGTGAGTTCGCCTGATGGCGTGAGACACTGGCAATAGGGAAAACTAAGCCACACGCAAAAATCAGTCCAGTGTACTAGAAGTAGTAGCTCGTGTATGAACTACGCTTGAGTTCAAAGCCAGCGAGCGCATACACAAATTAAATATGCATGTTTACACGCCCTAAGACGCACAACCCATATTTTAATAGACCAATCGGCACGCAGTGGGTCATGTGATCATTATCAAGCTGGCTGTTGTTACGTCCCCAAGTGCTGTTTCCTGGTTCACATGATTAGCTGGGCCGATCTGGGGGTCCATAAATACTTTTACAATTGAATTCGTCCCGGTACGGATCGAATAGATGACCAGCGGGTGGGCAGTGAGCGTGTAGCCATTGTCGCTTCCCCTAGACGTCATCCTGATGTCACTCTGTAATCACAAACCTCACTCTGTAGTCACAAACATCCCTCTGTGATCACACACACACACACACACACACACACACACACACACACACACACACACACACACACACACACACACACACACCATTCTACGAACATCCCTCTGTATTCACAAATATCGCAATGTAATAACAAGCATCGCTCTGTAATCACAAACATCACTATGTAATCACAAACATAACTCTGTCATCACAAACATCACTCTGTAACCACAAACATCACTCTGTAGTCACTCACATCACTCTGCAATCACAAACACCACTCTGCAATCACAAACATCACTCTGCAAGCACAATCACCACGCTGTAGTTACGCACATGACTTTGTAATTACAAACATCACTCTACAAGAACAAACATCACTCAGTAATCACACAAATCACTCTGTAATAACATACATCACTCTGAATGCCATCATAAAGTGGCCCTGGTCAGTGCAGTCAGTGACATACCCTGGTGAGCGCAGTCAGTGGCAAACCCTGGCGAGTGATGTCAGTGACAAACCCTGGCGAGTGATGTCAGTGACAAACCCTGGTGAGGGATGACAGTGACAAACCCTGGTGAGTGATGTCAGTGACAAACCCTGGTGAGTGCAGTCAGTGACAAACCCTGGTGAGTGCAGTTAATGACAAACTCTGGTGAGGAATGTCAGTGGCAAACCATGGTGAGTGATGACAGTTACAAACCCTGGTGAGTGCAGTCAGTGACAAACCCTGGTGAGTGCAGTTAATGACAAACTCTGGTGAGGAATGTCAGTGGCAAACCATGGTGAGTGATGATAGTGGCAATTCCTAGTTAGTGATGTCAATGACAAACCCTGGTGAGATATATCAGTGACAAACCCTGGTAAGTGCAGTCAGTGACAAACCCTGGTAAGTGCAGTCAGTGACAAACCCTGGTAAGTGCAGTCAGTGACAAACCCTGGTAAGTGCAGTCAGTGACAAACCCTGGTAAGTGCAGTCAGTGACAAACCTTGGTAAGTGCAGTCAGTGACAAACCCTAGTAAGTGCAGTCAGTGACAAACTCTGGTAATTGCAGTCAGTGACAAACCCTGTTAAGTGCAGTCAGTGACAAACCCTGGTAAGTGCAGTCAGTGACAAACCCTGGTAAGTGCAGTCAGTGACAAACCCGGGTAAGTGCAGTCAGTGACAAACCCTGGTGAGTGCAATCAGTGACAAACTCTGGTGATTCATGTCAGTGACAAACCCTGGTGAGTGCAATCAGTGACAAACTCTGGTGATTCATGTCAGTGACAAACCCTGGTGAGTGCAATCAGTGACAAACTCTGGTGATTCATGTCAGTGACAAACCCTGTTAAGTGCAGTCAGTGACAAACCCTGGTGATTGCAATCAGTGACAAACTCTGGTGATTCATGTCAGTGACAAACCCTGGTTAGTGATGTCAGTGACAAACCCTGGTGAGTGATGTCAGTGACAAACCCTGCCTGGTGATTGATGTCAGTGACAAACCCTGGTGAGTGATGTCAGTGACAAACCCTGATGAGTGATGTCAGTGACAAACCCTGCCTGGTGATTGATGTCAGTGACAAACCCTGGTGAGTGATGTCAGTGACAAACCCTGCCTGGTGATTGATGTCAGTGAAAAATCCTGGTGAGTGCAGTCAGTGACAAACCCTGGTGAGTGCAGTAAGTGACAAACCCTGGTGAGTGATGTCAGTGACACACCCTTGTGATTGATGTATGTGACAAACCCTGGTGAGTGCAGTCAGTGACAAACCCTGGTGATTGATATCAGTGACTAACCCTGGTGAGTGCAGTCAGTGACAACCCCTTGTGAGTGCAGTCAGTGACAAACCCTGGTGAGTGACGTCAATGACAAACCCTGGTGGGTGCAGTCAGTGACAAACCCTGGTGAGTTATATCAGTGACAAACCCTGGTGAGTGATGTTAGTGACAATCCCTGGTGAGTAATGTCAGTGACAACCCAGGTGAATGTCAGTGACAAACCCTGGTGAGTGATGACAGTGACAAACCTTGGTGAGTGATGACAGTGACAAACCCTGGTGACTGATGACAGTGACAAACCTGTGAGTGATGTCAGTGACAAACCCAGGTGAGTGATGTCAGTGACAAACCCTGGCGAGTGATTGAATGATTGTTGATTTAGGAATCGACATCACAGCATTCGGGGCATTCCCATAAGTCCTCCGTCCCCATTCTCAGCAGCCAGCGAAGAGTTCCAACAATAATAGTACCAGTGGCAGTCTGATTATATGTCCGTCTCGCCTTTCCTCTGAGTGTTGAGCTTCGGCCAGATCCCCTCGTCACTCCTCGCTGTCTCATTCTTGCCAGACCATGGTAATCCATTTGCTCTTCCGAGGTGTGCACGTGCTCCCACAAGACCGCAACCACGTCTGCCTTGTCATGTATCAATACTCCACCAAGTTCTGCAGAGCCAGCCAATCTGTCCGCCTGTTCATTTCCCAGCACACCGGCATGCCCCGGAGAAAAGATCCAGGCGATGCTTGTCACCCGTGACCTCCGAAGCGAAGCAAGCCACTCCGCAAGAAGCCTGCCCGTCCTCACCCTCGTCAGCATGCTTTCTGAGTCAGTTACAATCACGATGTGTGTTTGTCGTATTCTCCATCCAGCGGAGAGCCGCAGTGACCGCCTCCACCTCCATTCTTAAGCTGGATGTTGTGGTATCATATACCAGGCTCTCCTGCCCCAAACGTCGACCATTGGCTTTGGCTATGAACCCCCAGCCACTTTTCTCACCTCTTGACACCGAACCATCTGTGTAGATAATCACACCACCCGAGTGAGCATTGTCCTGAATTAGTTGCTGGATTTCCACTTCCGTGGCACGTGCTGGCCACTCCCTGCACTCCCGGCTTAATGTGATTATAACTCTGCACAATTCTGACTGCTCCGCTGGCACTCTGACACACTCCTTTCCACGCCTAATGTTCTCCAAGGGGCACACCTGTCTGATCGTATCCTCTGCCTGAGCCATCCATGATTTCCCTCTTATCAGTCGCTGACCCTTAACTGCGTCCAGCGCCTCATGCAGTGGGTGGTCTGTGTCTGCAGCTACTCTGAGGATATGCCTTCGCCTGCATCACCTTGAGCCTACCAGCAACAGTCGGCAGACCAAGGATGTAACGCATACACACTACTGGGGTGTCTCTAGTGCATCCCAGAATGACCCGCATAGCTTTGTTCTGTATGCGCTCTAACTTCACCAGCTGACTCTCTGAGACAGTGAGCAGACCTAATCCATAATCAATTACTGAGAGGATCAAGTGCTGGTATAGTGTGAAAAGCATTCTCTGCTCTGTGTCCATTGCAGCCATAGTTTTAAGTGCACTGAGTCCCTTTTGAGATCTTGTCACAACCGTCTCCACATGGTCCTTGAAGGATAGGCTCCTGTCAAATGTGATCCCCAGATACTTCAGTTTGTTCTCTCTGTTGACGCTTCTACAATCTATCGCGAGGCTTGGGACATCTGCTCTCACAATCCTGTTGTCCAGAGAGCACCACAAAACAGCCGCCTTTTCCGGGTGGATGACAGCACTCATTTCAGTGCACCAGTCAATCACTTTGTCTACTGTCGCCTGTAGCTCCTGGGCTGTTTGCTCCCTATCTCTCCCCTGCCTATATGCAAGAATGTCATCTGCAAATGTTAGTATTCTTCCAACACCTGGTGCTTCTACGTTTGCAATCTTGCTCGTATACACAGTTAAAGAGCACCGGTGAGACTGCAGATCCCTGTGGCAGTCCCATGGTTAAAATATGTGGCTCCGAGGTCCATGCACCCAGACGGAGAGCAACCAGTGAGTGATACCAGTGACAAACCCTGGTGACTGATGGCAGTGACAAACCCAGGTGAGTGATGTCACTAACAACCCCAGGAGATTGATGTCAGTGACAAACCCAGGTGAGCGATGTCAGTGACAAACCCTGGTGAGTGATGTCAGTGACAAACCCTGGTGAGTGATGTCAGTGACAAACCCTGGTGAGTGATGTCAGTGACAAACCCTGGTGAGTGATGTCAGAGACAAACGCTGGTGAATGTTGTCATTGACAAATCAAGGTGATTGATGTCAGTGACAACCCTGTGAGTGATGTCATTGACAAACCCAGGAGAGTGTTGTCAATAACAAACCCTGGTGAGTGATGTCATTGACAAACCCAGGAGAGTGTTGTCAGTGACAACCCTGTGATTGTTGTCAGTGACAAACCCAGGAGAGTGTTGTCAATAACAAACCCTGGAGAGTGTTGTCAGTGCCCTGTGATTGTTGTCAGTGACAAACCCAGGAGAGTGTTGTCAATAACAAACCCTGGAGAGTGTTGTCAGTGACAACCCAGTGATTGTTGTCAGTGACAAACCCAGGAGAGTGTTGTCAGTGACAACCCTGTGATTGTTGTCAGTGACAAACCCAGGAGAGTGTTGTCAATAACAAACCCTGGTGAGTGATGTCAGTGACAAACCCTGGTGTGTGATATCAGTGACAAACCCTGGTGACTGATGGCAGTGACAAACCCAGGTGAGTGATGTCACTAACAACCCCAGGAGATTGATGTCAGTGACAAACCCAGGTGAGCGATGTCAGTGACAAACCCTGGTGAGTGATGTCAGTGACAAACCCTGGTGAGTGATGTCAGTGACAAACCCTGGTGAGTGATGTCAGTGACAAACCCTGGTGAGTGATGTCAGAGACAAACGCTGGTGAATGTTGTCATTGACAAATCAAGGTGATTGATGTCAGTGACAACCCTGTGAGTGATGTCATTGACAAACCCAGGAGAGTGTTGTCAATAACAAACCCTGGTGAGTGATGTCATTGACAAACCCAGGAGAGTGTTGTCAGTGACAACCCTGTGATTGTTGTCAGTGACAAACCCAGGAGAGTGTTGTCAATAACAAACCCTGGAGAGTGTTGTCAGTGCCCTGTGATTGTTGTCAGTGACAAACCCAGGAGAGTGTTGTCAATAACAAACCCTGGAGAGTGTTGTCAGTGACAACCCAGTGATTGTTGTCAGTGACAAACCCAGGAGAGTGTTGTCAGTGACAACCCTGTGATTGTTGTCAGTGACAAACCCAGGAGAGTGTTGTCAATAACAAACCCTGGTGAGTGATGTCAGTGACAAACCCTGGTGTGTGATATCAGTGACAAACCCTGGTGTGTGATGTCAGTGACAAACCCTGGTGTGTGATGTCAGTGACAAACCCAGGTGAGTGATATCAGTGACAAACCCTGGTGTGTGATGTCAGTGACAAACCCTGGTGTGTGATGTCAGTGACAAACCCTGGTGTGTGATGTCAGTGACAAACCCAGGTGAGTGATGTCAGTGACAAACCCAGGTTGTGATGTCAGTGACAAACCCTGGTGTGTGATGTTAGTGACAAACCCAGGTTGTGAAATCTGTGACAAACCTTGGTTTGTGATATCAGTGACAAACCATGGTGTGCGATGTCAGTGACAAACCCAGGTGTGTGATGTCAGTGACAAACCCAGGTTGTGATGTCAGTGACAAACCCAGGTTGTGATGTCAGTGACAAACCCTGGTGTGTGATGTCAGTGACAAACCCAGGTTGTGATGTCAGTGACAAACCCTGGTGTGTGATGTCAGTGACAAACCCTGGTGTGTGATGTTAGTGACAAAACCCAGGTTGTGATGTCAGTGACAAACCCTGGTGTGTGATGTCAGTGACAAACCCTGGTGTGTGATGTTAGTGACAAACCCAGGTTGTGATGTCAGTGACAAACCCTGGTGTGTGATATCAGTGACAAACCCTGGTGTGTGGTGTCAGTGACAAACCCTGGTGTGTGATTTCAGTGACAAACCCAGGTTTTGATGTCAGTGACAAATCCAGGTTGTGATGTCAGTGACAAACCCTGGTGTGTGATGTCAGTGACAAACCCAGGTTGTGATGTCAGTGACAAACCCTGGTGTGTGATGTCAGTGACAAACTCAGGCTTGTGATGTCAGTGACAAACCCAGGTTGTGATGTAAGTGACAAACCCTGGTGTGTGATGTCAGTGACAAACCCAGGTTGTGGTGTCAGTGACAAACCCTGGTGTGTGATGTCAGTGACAAACCCTGGTGTGTGATGTCAGTGACAAACCCTGGTGTGTGATGTCAGTGACAAACCCTGGTGTGTGATGTCAGTGACAAACCCAGGTTGTGATGTCAGTGACACACCCTGGTGTGTGATGTCAGTGACAAACCCTGGTGTGTGATGTCAGTGACAAACCCAGGTTGTGATGTCAGTGACAAACCCTGGTGTGTGATGTCAGTGACAAACCCTGGTGTGTGATGTCAGTGACAAACCCTTGTACGCGTCTGAAGGCCTGTTGCGTATATGGTGCTAGATACATACTGTAATAGAGCAAACGTAACTCCAGGGGTGATATGACCAATACAACACCGGTCGTATTATTTCCCCGGTCTTTCCCTGGTGCACAGTGTCGGCTAAAGCTGTGTAAAGTGTCACATCACACTGACTGTCACCTTAAGTGTTACTCTGGCTGTGTTCTTGTCACCATGACTGTCTTCTTCTTATCCTGGCTGTCATCTTGTCATGCTGTCAGCTTGTCGTCCTGAGTTCTTGTCGTCCTGACACCTTGTCGTGCTGTCATCTTGTTGTCCTACCGCCATCTTAGCATACAGATTGTCACCTTGTCAACCTGTCTGTCATCTTAAGTGTCATCCAGACTAACACCTTTAGTATCATCATACATTGTCACGTCTTTAATAGTGACAGCGTTTTGTTTAAAGACAAATTGTGGTTGCTATTGTCCGGGTCATTATCATCATCTTCCACTTCTGCCGTCAAGCGTCGTGGGGAGCAATAATTTGCGTTCCAGCGCCCGGTGGGTGTCACTGGATAGTGTCTTTCCGTGTGGTTGTACAATGACTTTGATTGTCCGGGTAAAGACAATAAATGAGTGCCAGTTATAAGACTGACCAGCATCTATATTGCTACTGTCCTGGTAAGTGTCATTTGTAAGACTGACCAGGGTAAAGACAGTATATAAGTGTCATTTGTAAGACTGACCAGGGTAAAGACAGTATATGAGCGTCATTTGTGAGACTGACTAGGGTATAGATAGTATATGACAGTCAGATGTATGACTGACCAGAATAAAGATAGTATATGAGCGTTATTTGTACGACTGACTAGGGTAAAGATAGTATATGGCCGTCAGTTGTAAGTCTGACTAGGGTAAAGATAGTATATGACAACCAGTTGTAAGACTGACTAGGGTAAAGATAGTATGTGACAACCAGTTGTAAGTCTGACTAGGGTAAAGACAGTATATGACCGTCAGTTGTAAGACTGACTAGGGTAAAGATAGTATTTGACCGTCAGTTGCAAAACTGACTAGGGTAAAGATAGTATATGACAACCAGTTGTAAGACTGACAAGGGTAAAGGCAGTATGTGACCGTCTGTTGTAAGACTAACCAGGGTAAAGACAGTATGTGACCGTCAGTTGTAAGACTAACCAGGGTAAAGACAGTATAAGAGCGTCAGTTGTAAGACTAACCAGAGTAAAGACAGTATGTGACCGTCAGTTGTAAGACTAACCAGGGTAAAGACAGTATAAGAGCGTCAGTTGTAAGACTAACCAGGGTAAAGACAGCATGTGACCGTCAGTTGTAAGACTAACCAGGGTAAAGACAGTATAAGAGCGTCAGTTGTAAGACTAACCAGGGTAAAGACAGTATGTGACCTTCAGTTGTAAGACTAACCAGGGTAAAGACAGTATGTGACCGTCAGTTGTAAGACTAACCAAGGTAAAGACAATATAAGAGCGTCAGTTGTAAGACTAACCAGGGTAAAGACAGTATGTGACCGTCAGTTGTAAGACTAACCAGGGTAAAGACAGTATGTGACCGTCAGTTGTAAGACTAACCAGGGTAAAGACAGTATAAGAGCGTCAGTTGTAAGACTAACCAGGGTAAAGACAGTATAAGAGCGTCAGTTATAAATCTAACCAGGGTAAAGACAGCATAAGAGCGTCAGTTGTAAGACTAACCAGGGTAAAGACAGTATGTGACCGTCAGTTGTAAGACTAACCAGGGTAAAGACAGTATAAGAGTGTCAGTTGTAAGACTAACCAGGGTAAAGACAGTATATGACCGTCAGTTGTAAGACTGACTAGGGTAAAGACAGTATTTGACCGTCAATTGTAAGACTGACTAGGGTAAAGACAGTATTTGACCGTCAGTTGTAAGACTGACTAGGGTAAAGATAGTATACGACCGTCAGTTGTAAGACTAACCAGGGTAAAGACAGTATAAAAGTGTCAGTTGTAATACTACCTAGGGCGCGTGCGTATTTGTACATTCACAACTGCGAGCGCTATCAAGACAAGTGGCCTGAACAAGCAAAGAAGCCTGATACGGGGGGAAATGGCACGTTGAAAGAATATCAAGAAACACGCAGTATCCAAGATGTGAAGCGTGGGAGCCGACAAGAAGAAGAACGTGGATAGCCTGCCTGCCAGCTGTAACAAAGAACCTGAAATTACAGCTACTACTGAAGCTACCAGCCGGCTTCGTGGCTTAGAGGTTAGCGACTTCTCTCCGTAATCTCGTATACTCTAGTAGGTAACGTGATGACGGTGAGAATCAGCAGTGGTTCGAATGGCATCGGTAACTTACAGGGTATATGAGCCGGCCGCTCAGAAAGCAATGGCAAACTACTGAGCGTAATCTTGCCAAGAAATCAACATACAGCTGAAAGATGCTGGTGTTGACAGCGATGTCCTGTAAAGGATATGCAAAAAAAAAAAACTGAAGCTACCACGAGGGAGACCGTCGACAGCCCACTACAGACAAGAGCCAAACCTACTGAGAAACAGAGAGAGGAGAAAGACACCAGAGTCGGAAACACCGACTCACCGACAATCAAGTGGGTTATCAAGCGTATCCAAGTGGAGCTATCAGACGAAGAAATCCTGAAGCAACTACGAGAAGAGAATCTCCACACCCGATTGTTGAAGGCGGAGCGACTCCTCACCTACTCCAAGATTCCCACAATCTTGGCGGTGGTGACGACAGAGGGCAGCGAGATGCCGATCACAGTATCAATGAACAAGAGAATGCAGCAGCCAGAGAGGTTCATCCCAAGGATCACCCAATGTTCGAGATGTCAGAGGGCCGGCCACAGCAGAGCAGCATGTCGCAGTAAGACGGAAATCTGCCAGTACTGTGCCGATCACCACTCCTTCAAGGAGTGTCCGCTGGCCAAGCTGGACACGGACTTCCGAGCACCCAACAACAAAAGAAAGTGCACCAACTGCCTGGGCAAGCATGGAGCAAGATACTTGGGCTGTCCGTACCTGCAACGACACAGAGACGTGTTAAAGTTTGCCATCAACATAAAGACACCATACAACGAAGCAAGGCGAAAGTGCGAGACAGCCAAGGGTATATCACAAGTTGAAAGAGACCAACTGCAGCACCAAATAGACGAGCTGAAGAAGCAAGTCAAGGCAATACTGGCGCCAGCACCAACCAGCGATAATGAGAAGCTGCTGGCCGACATGAAAAAGATCCAGCACAACATCAAACAAGAGATGGAGCGCATGGCTAAGATGAAGAAGGAAAACGAGGAAATCCTACAAATGATCAAGACCGAAAGAGAACTACTGAACACTGAAAGGACGCAGCACCAATCCAAACCAATAGATGAGATGAAGCAAGGTGAAGCACCACACACAAAAAAACATCTAAAAACTGTTGTAGACAAGTCACAAAAAAGGAGACAAAAAGACGCATAATGGAGCCAAGCCTCAGACCAATCAGAATCAGCAAGCAGAAGCCAGTAGTCAGCCATGATACCTCTATGGAAGAGGAAAGTAATATATGAAGCTGATTACGAAGAATGGGAAAGGCAAGCTAGACTACGATGCGAACAATACGAAAATGACCCCCGCACATGAAAAGATATATTTCATATGGAAATGCAACTCATCTAGAAACAAATGGACGAAGAATACCACAGCAACTTTGAGAAGGTGACACAAACTCAGAACAAAACGAAAGATAACGAAAATCAAACAAAGAGTCCTTGTAAGGACTGCAACAAGTCAAGCCAGATGAGCCAGAGCCTTCACTAGCAAAAGAAACCACCAGAGACGGGAACAAAGGACAGCCGCCACCATCCCCCCCCCCCCCCCCAGCCGACGTCATAGACACAAATCAACACAACCAGTCCGAGATTGGACTAACTCGTAAGAGCGCACAAGACAAGAATTAGGGTGAATGAACCCACAAAAACCACGGACCTCAACAATAACCACAGCTGAAGAGGCAGGTTGAACGAGGTCGAATTTGGAATTTTTGTTTTGAAAATTGGAATTGGAATTGGAACTAACTAGGGTAAAGATAGAATATAAACGTCACTTGTAAGACTAACCAGGGTAAAGACTGTATATGAGTGTCAGTTATAAGACAGTCCAGGGTAAAGACAGTATATGAGCGTCAGTTGTAAGACTTCCAGGGTAAAGATAGTATATAAGCGTCAGTTGTAAGACGGACAAGGATAAAGACATTATATGAGTGTCAGTTGTAAGACTAACAAGAGTAAAAACAGTATATGAGTGTCAGTCTTAAGATTTACCAGGGTACAGACAGTATGAGAACGTCAATTGTAAGATTGACCAGGGTACAGACAGTATGGGAACGTCAATTGTAATATTGACCAGGGTACAGACAGTATGGGAACGTCAATTGTAAGATTGACCAGGGTACAGACAGTATGGGAACGTCAATTGTAAGATTGACCAGGGTAAATACAGTATGTGAGCGTCAGTTGTAAGACTGACTAGGGTAAAGACAGTATATGACTGTCAGTTATAAGGCTAACCAAGGTAAAGAGAGTATATGACTGTCAGTTGTAAGACTAACCAGGGCAAAGACAGTATGTGAGCGTCAGTTGTAAGATTGACCAGGGTAAATACAGTATGTGAGCGTCAGTTGTAAGACTGACTAGGGTAAAGACAGTATATGACTGTCAGTTATAAGGCTAACCAAGGTAAAGAGAGTATATGACTGTCAGTTGTAAGACTAACCAGGGCAAAGACAGTATGTGAGCGTCAGTAGTAAGACTGACAAGGGTAAAGACAGTATGTTAGCGTCACTTGTAAGAATGACCAGGGTAAGGTCAGTACGTGAGCGTCAGTTGTAAGACTGTCCAGCATCTAAGTTGCTACTGTCCGGGTTACGACAGTATATCAGCGTCCGTGATACAGGCAAGCCCAGAGAACTTCTTACTGCTTCTATGTATCGAGATTTGCATAAACCTGAAGGGAGATAACGTGTGCTACCCACGTACCTCCGTGACCCGGGCATTAAACACGACAGAAAGGGGAATAACCACCGGCAACATCGTTAAAAGACTGACTGTTTGTCTTTCTTTCCGAAAGCCTGACTCATTGAGGATCTGGCGGCACATAATTAAATACTAGTTGCATTTTAATAACCGACAACCACTAACGGAATATAGAGATCATTTGGCTTTTTAAAATGTGTGTTCTCTTCAGCGTTATCGTCTTCCCTCGACTCTTGCTTCGTTGGAATCTGGCTAGTTTTGACTCGAGCACGGCGTCTGTAATTCTGTTCTTTTTCTTCTTCTTTCGTTCGCTTGAAATATGTCTGTAACTGCAATGTGTGTCTCTTGTATGAATTTAACTGTCTTTTTCAGTTCACTCAGTGGTCCATAGAGTATATCTTCCACTGTCGTCTATCTAGACCAGAAGGTTTGCCTAGATATGTTGTATTTTGGGCAGTCTTGGAGTATGTGATCTGCTGTCTGCTATGCCAAACCACATGTGCACATGGCTGAGTCACCAGTCTTGAATTGTGTATACATGTGGTTACGTAATCTATTGTGTCCTTTTCTGAGGTGCAGAATAATTACTTGTTCTTGTCTGTCCATAAAGTGGTAGTCGTCTTTAGCAGGTTTTTGTAGCTTTCTGGCTGATTTGATCATTCTTTTCTTTTGGTGGTATGTAATGAGCACACCAGGTTGTTCTTCTTTTACTTCTTCCTTAGCTAATCGATAAGCTCTCTCGTTTCCGAGTAATCCACAGTGAGATGGTATCCATTATATGGTGACCTTACGCTGACTGTTAAGTTCAGAAATTAGTGTCCTTAGAACTGGCTATTTCCCAGACAGGAACGCCTCGAGTACTGATTTTGCATCTGTCAATAGCACTACAGGTTGTGTGCCATGTCTGGTATTTAGCAAATTCTATGTTGCTTTCTTGACTGCCTCAATTTCAGCATCATAGTTATGGCAGTACTTTCCTGTTGGACTCTAGCCTTGTTCCTAGTATTATTTGGGTATTCTATGCGCACTCCTGCTCCTCCATTTCGGCCAGCACTTTGTGCTGACCCATCTGTCTGTATAGACTCGGATCCAGAGGTCCTGTGGGTGTTCTTCATCAAGGAAGCTGAGAGTGGTTGTTGTGCGCTGTACACAGCTCTGTTCTTCCTTGTCAAATATTCCTCTCACTTTTGTCTAGATTTGTAGTGATAGTCTATGTTTATCTTTCCTTAGAGTTCGTTCTTGAATAGTTTTCAGGGGGATACCAACTGTGGGCAGATCGCTGGTTTCTCCGCAGAGTATTTGGCCTGGTAGATAAAACTGCTTCTTTTCAACCGCCCCATAGCTCAGTTTTCACGTCTGTTCTTCATAGGGTGGCCTGGCATGCTGGGGAACTGTTCTGTTTGTATTAACGTTTTCGTATTTCTGCGCTCTCTCATTGTTCGTGTCCTCCCCATCTTCTCTATCTCCACTATAGGGGTTGATCTCATCCCTCCTGTGGTGACTCTAAGTGCTTGATTTTGCACCTTGCCCAGCTCTTGTAGTGTAGTTAAAGATGCTAAACAATATAAAATGACACAAAGTAGTGCAGCTTTACATAACAGAATTACGACACATACAGGAAAAATTAAAGCAATGAAGAGAAAATTAAAATTGGAATACAAAATGTTCCTACTTACCTCAGAATTCCGAGTTGTGTATAGCTATATACAGCTCGGAATTCTGAGGTAAGTATGAACTTTTTTTTTTCAATTTTCATTCTCTTCATAGCTTTCATTTTTTCATCTTTTTATTCTTCTCGTCCTGTCGTCACGTTTTAATGTAGTCACAGATCTCCGTGACTATATGTTGTGCTTTGTGTATGTGTTTGTTTGCTGATGAAGGCTAATCGCCGCAGCGTCATGTATGTGTCGTAATTCTGTTATGTAAAGCTGCGCTTCTTTGTGTCATTTTATATTATTTACATTGTCACAGCTTTACCGCAGTTCCACCAAATTTTAGTTATAGATGCTGAACACCACGCAGTTGATCCATATTCCAGGTGTGGTCGATGCTCTGATGATAAACTTTGCTAAGTATTTTCACTCTGGCTCCCCATGTGGTTCCACTTAGTTTTCTCATGATGGCTAATTTTCTTCTGGCTTTTGCTACTGCTTTGTTGATGTGTTTTCTCCATGTCAGCCTGTCATCAAATGTTACTCCAGTGTATGCTGGTTCCTCATCTTCTATTAAGGGAGTTCCATTTATCTGAATAATCCCTGTCATTTGTTTTGGAGAGAGGGTAAATAAAGTGCTGCTGCACTTGTCAGTGTTCATGCTGACACACCATCTATTTGCATATACAACTAATGCATCTACAGCTCTTTGTAGCAATCTGGTGGCCACTGATACATGTTCATGTGTGCTCCACAGAACCAGGTCATCGGCGTACATTGCCGCTTTAATTCCATGCGATAGATTAGCAACAAGATCATTGATGAAGATTAGGAAAAGTGTGGGGGACAAGACTTCGCCCTTGGGAACACCGTGACGCAGTAGTACTTTCTTGCTCTTAAGTCCATCTATCTGGACTCGGGCTCTTCTGTTATGCAAGTATGCTTTTACCCATTTGTACATTCTTCCATTGACTTTACAATTTCTCAGTTTCTTCATCAGACCTTCTTTCCAGACTTTGTCAAAGGCTTTCTTTAGAACTATCCATACCGCAAGCACCAGTTTCTTCTCTTGGAACGCATCCTCAATTTCTTGAGAGAGGTAGGTTGTCTGATCTTCCTAGAATAGCACTGTCTAAAGACAGCCTGCTGTGGCACAAGGATGTTTTCACTTTCAATGTACCACTGCAGTCTGATGATGCGCTCCATTGTTTTGCAGAGACAGCTGGTGAGGCTAATTGGTCTGTAGCTGGAGGCAGTGGAACCATCTTGCCCTGATTTTAGGAGGGGTATCATGATTGCTTCTCTCCAGGCTTGTGGAACACTCCTTAAGGTCCAGCTGTTATTGAAGATCTGCAACAGTTTTGCTTTGGCCTCTATTCCTAGGTTCCTGGTCATTTCATTGGAGATACCATCAGCTAATGGTGACTTTCTAATTTTCAGTTTATGGCTAGCTCCAGCTAGCTGATATCGATAGGTTCCCCCAGAACTGCATATACTATTTCCTTATGTCCGGTATGTTACCAATTCTCTCGAATCTCATGTTGTTTCTCTTGACTAATTTTGATATTGTTATCTTGTACGAATGAGTCCGCAAAATGGTCAGCTGCTTGCTTTTCTGTTAAGATGTTTCCGTCTTTATCGCAATTTTTGAGTTTCTCCCTGTGCCCTCATCGTTAATTTGTTTTATTAGTTTCCACAAATTTCTTGTGTCTCTTTCAAAGTTCAGTGACTCTGTTTTAATGTGCCAGGTTATCTTGGTCTGTGCGCTTAATTACTTCCAAAACATTCCGCCAAACATTCTTCGCTGCTGAACCAGTGAAGCAACTGAGATAAGTAGAATAGAATGACAATTAGCACATCGAGTAACCGTACATATAACAGTTTTGGTGGAAAAGAGATGTAAGCAATCATCAGGAATCCCTGTGCAGTCGAAAGGCTATGAAATGTTAAAAACGTCCTGCTCGTCGATTTCCCAAAACAGCTCATAAACTAAGGCCATAGTGTGAACAAATAAACAGCGTTTCGTATACTGTATAGAGAGCTATTAATTTTATTATATTGCGAAGTCCATTGTCTCAAAACTGGAGAGCAAAAAAGGTGCAGAACTGGCAGACTTTAGTGCAGCACTCATTGTCTGTCGTTGTACTTTATATTATCACGTCAGATCTTGCATCACTGAAATATCTTGTCTGTAGTTGTACAGTACGTTGTCTGTCAGATTTTGCAACAGATAAATACCTTGTTTGTAGTTGTACATTATATTGTCTGTCAGATCTTGCACCATTAAAACATCTTGTCTGCCGCTGTACATGATATCCTTTGATCTCGCATCAATGAAACACCGTGTCGGCCGTTGTCAATGACACAGTCATTGTAGATTTAAACCGTCTCGTATGTCATCCTTAGACTTTGATTCCGTCTAGTCTTCGCGGTCCAGAGGTAAACACAAGCAGCTCGTGTCTGTGATTGAGGTCACGGTTTCAACTAGACTTCCCACGAAACGAGACACCTGGTGCTTTGAACATCTCGGGTACAGGTCTTTGTTGGACATTTTGTCAACATTGGGTTAAGCCGATCGCTGCTTGATCGCTCAGGTTGTGGAGAAAACGCACTTTGAGCGCTCTGTGTCAACATCCAGTGGTAGGGCATTAGAGAATTAGAGGGAGCGCGGTCAAACATTCACGGATGTGGATGTGGGGTTTTGGGCTGTTGGATAAATGCGTGGCCATTTGAGGGTACTGTCTGCGGGTGAGTAACCGAATTGTGAAATATTGCTTCCTTGGTAATTGTTCACACACACGCATGTTGCTTGCGCCTGTGCTAAAGGCTAGCGCTTCACAGGCCCGCATATGCATGTCTGGCTCGAATACAGCTACAGGTGATGTGGAAGCAAGCCGCCTAGCTTTCTTTTTAACAATGGAATGAGCGTCGGTCGTTCAGAAAGCTATGGCAAACTTCTGAACGTAAAATTAGCTAGAAAATCACACACAGCCCAAATAAATAAATGCTTGGGTTAACTGCGACGCCATGTAACAGACGTGCAGCTAGCTTAACGGGCAAGTTAGGGAGCCCGGGTGAAGTGATTATCACGCTCGCCTGCCAGCTCGGTGGTCGTGTGGTGACGACACTTCAACACTGGGATTGTTCTCACTGACCAGCAAGTGGACACAGGTTAAACTGGGCATCAAAATGTGCCTGGGAAGTAAAGGCATTCAGGGTGAAAGCAAATACAGCAACCAGCGAGAGCCGGTTGGTCTGGTAACATAGTTCCCATAGGCCGCATGGCGCGTACTGGTGTTCTTGGCTGTCGTTTTACTGACAGTCACGTGATTTTGCGACTTAGTGAGTCACACGGCAGACAGACAGACTCACAGACGGGCGGACAGACAGACAGATTGGTGGGCGGGCGGGCGGACAGAGAAGGGAGAGAGAGAGAGAGAGAGAGAGAAGAGAGAGAGAGAGAGAGAGATGGATGGATGGATGGATGGATGGATGGATGGATGGATGGATGGATGGATGGATGGATAGGTGTGTGTGTGATAACGCCTGTACACATACGTGAATACAAGATGCCTTGCCATCTAACGCTCCCGAGCGGCCAATGAAACCATTGAGGTGGACAGTCTGTGTGACCCGTCTGCACAAGTTAGGCAAGAGTCGTTAAGTGTTGTACTGCTTCAAGTACAGTCTGGGTGACACGTCTTTTGCAACTTTGCAACAGCATTCTAGCGACATATCTTCTATGATCTTCTATATCTTGTATGAAACTGTTTTGTTACATTTATTCCATTGAGACAATTAAATTGTGAGACTGTCTAACGATATATTCCATCTAGAAATGATCTTGTATTTCTGTGACACAATAGTCCACTAGGAAGTTTTCTAGTGTTCTTTGACAAAACACCGGCTTTGTGGCGAAGGCTTAACGAATGCAATTCGTAACTCCGCATACCGCATTCAAAACACAGCTGCGGACGATTTGGAAGCAGACCGCCTTGCGTTGGTTTACATACAAAGATACGAGTGCCACTCGTTCAGAAAGCAATGGCAAACTACTCAAAGTAAACAAGCCAAGAAATCACAGTCAATACATGCTGGGATTGACCGCGACGTACTGTAAAAAAATATGCAACTAACATTTTGACAATATATTCCATTGAGATAAAATAAAAAGATATCAATTGAAACAAGAAAAAGAGTGTTGAGGGGATACATAGAACCTTTATATGGATGTGAAGCGTGGACAATGAGCAGACAAGCTGAAAAACATCTGATGGCTGTGGAAATGTGGTTTCTGAGGGAAAATGCAAAGAATACCATGAACAGATAGAAAAACCAATGAACAAGTCCTTCAAGAAACGAATGAAGATCGTAAACTGATTAGAGACATTAGACGTAGACTGTCAACATTGTTTGGGCATGTTATGAGAAGAAATGACTTGGAGAACTTGGTGACAACTGGCAAGATCGAAGGGAGGAGACCAAGGGGAAGACCAAGAAGTAAATACCTGGATGGCTTGGCCACATGGCATGGTCAAGACAGAAACATGGAGATGATCCACGACTCTGGTGATCGAGTGAGATGGCAAAACATGACCACCCACGCTTATCGACATGGCACATGATAGATGGATTCCATTGAGACATATTTGACTATGAAACTTTTTTCTTTGACACAATATTTCATTGGGACATGTTCTACTGTGCAACTGTCTGACAAAATATTACAGTGGGACATGTTTTATTGTGCAACTGTCTGATGAATTATTCCAGTGGGACATTTTCTACTATGCAACTGTCTGACAAAATATGCCATACATTTTCGTCATTATCCTATACCAAAGCTGATGATCATGGTGATCAGAGATCACCCTCTCATACAATTACCATTGTCTCAAGTCAGGTGTCCACTCTTGCTCCACATATGCCATCTAGCCGAATACATGTGGCCATCTCTGTGTCATCCTCTGTTCTGGTCAAGTTTGCCTGCTGTCATTAAGGTTCCAACTTCATTTCTAATCATACCATGCCCTTATGTGGTCGGTAACCCTGGTGATCAGTTTTACTCCAAGATGGCTCTGGTGGTTTTGTTCCAGAGAGAGATTGATGTAGCCTTTCTAGCAGTAGAAACTACTCCAATCGAGCACCCACCACAGTTGCTGCTGATGGTTTTGTTCCGTGAGAGAGATCAATGTAGCCTTTCTAGCAGTAGAAGCTCCTCCGATGGAGCACCCACCACGGTTGCTGCTGATCGTCAGAAGAGTTCCGTCCTTTGTGTTTATTGTGTTGGATTTAATTCTCTCTTTCGTACTTGCATCCTTGCAAAGGAAATATATTTTTTATTCAGAAATGCGTTTATCACGCAGAGTCTCGTAGCGGAGCGAGAACTGAGGCGGTTCGACCCCCGCTCGTGACTTGCGGGATACTGAGCCGGCCGCTCAGAAAGCAATGGCAAACTACTGAGCGTAATCTTGCCAAGAGATCAACAGACAGCTGAAAGATGCTGGTGTTGACAGCTAAGTCCTGTAAAGGATATGCTAAAATAAAAAAAAAAAATCAGAAATGACATAACATCAGCAATAGTTTATTTATTTTTTTTTACACTTTTATTCTCAACAAAAACAGATAAGCATTAATGTAAAACACATCTCACAAAGACTATTTGAACTATCTAAAAAATACAACAGCGTTGCCTAGACGACCGTGGTGTGGCTGTGTTTATCCAGACGAGGCTTCATTCATTTTTGTCACATACATTTTATGTACACATTTTTCTCCATGTTTAACATTTTTATGAGACTGCTCATGACAAGTGTCAGTGTATGTGTGTGAGTAAAGTGTGGGAGTTTGTTCATACTAGTTTCAATACTAACGTGAGACATTTTGTATGTGTCTAGATGTAAGGAAGTGTGAGTGTATGTGGAGGATGTGTGTGAGTGTGGGGATATGTGTGGGTGGGGGTATGCGTTTGGATGGGTTGGGGTGTGTGGGTTTTGGTGGGTAGTGGTATTTGTGGGTGTTGGTGGGATGTGTGGATGGATGTGTGGGAGTGAAAGTAGGGGTGTTGGAATGGGTGTGGGGGATGTGTGTATGGGTGGAGGATATGTGTATGGCACGGATGCGGGGGATGTGTGTTTATGTGGGTGGAGATGTGTGGATGGTTTGAGGAAGTATGTGTGGGTGGCGGGGTTGTGTGGGTAGGGGATTGTGTTGGGTGGATTGGGGATGCAAGGGCGGGTGGGGAGAAGTGTATGGTGTGTGGGTTTGAGATACGTGTGCGGTGTGTTGGTGGGGATGTGTGAATGATGTGTGGGTGGAGGGTATGTTTGTGGTGGTATGGGTGGATGATAGTGTGTGGTGTGGGGGATGTGTGTGATGGGTGCGGGGAATGTGCGTATGGGTGGGGTATATGTGTGGGTGAGTAGGGGATTGTGGTGGTTGGGGGAAGTATGTGGTGTGTGTGGGTGGGAGATGTGTGTGTGTGGATGGGGAATGTGTGGGTGGGGGGTGTGAGTGGCTTAGGGATGTGTAGGTGGGTGAGGGAGTTGTATGTGTCGGGGTGAGATGTGTGAGTGGGTGGAGGATGTGTGTGGGTAGGGGTATTGTGATCGAGAGATGTTTAGTTGAGGGTGGGTGGGTGGGTGTGTGGGTGCGTAGTGGAGGATGTATGCGTGAGTGAGTGTGTGTTGGTGGACGGGTAGGGAATGCGTGTGTGGGTGGGGAGAGGTGTGTGGTGTGTTGGTTGGGGATATTGTGTGGGTGAGGTATGTGTGTGTGGGTGGGGGATTTTTGTGGTGTGTGAGTGGGGGTATGTGGGGTGGATGGGTAAGGGTATCTGTGTGGGTGTGGGTGAGAATATTGTGTGGTATATGGGTGGCGGACATGTGTGTGGTGTGTAAGTGGGGATGTGTTGGTGAGGGATATGTGTGTGTGTGGTGCATGGGTTGGGAATAGTGCGTGGTAGGGGGTGTATGTGATGTGCGGGTGGGGGATTGTGTGGTGGGGGATTAGGCTATGGCATGTGTGGGTGGGTGGAAGTTGTATGTGTGGGTGGTGGGGTGTGTGTGAGTAGATTGGGGATGTATGGGTGGTTAGGGAGATGTGTGTGTGTGTGTGGGGGGGGGGGGGTAGGGACATGTCAGTTGGTGGGGATGTGTGTGTATGGTTTGGGGATGTGTGAGTGGATGTGCGATGTGTGGGTTGGTGGGGGATTGTGTGCATGGGTGGGGAATATGTTGTCGATGGAGATGTGGCTGGGGGATGGGTGGTTTGAGGTGTGGGTGAGGAGAGGATGTGTGGGTTAGGATGTGTATGTGGGATGTGTGGGTTGGTGGGGGAATGTTTGTGGGTGGCGAGTGTGTTTTGGTTGGGGGATCAGGTGAAGGCAGTGTGTGTGTGGGTGGGGGATGTGCGGGAGGGGGATGGGTCGGTTGGTGGGGTATGTATGTGTCCCTTGGTGTGCGTGTGTGTGGGTAGGTGGGGGTGTGTATGTGTCCCTTGGTGCGCGTGTGTGTGGGTAGGTGGGGGTGTTGTGTGGGTGGGGTGATGTATGGATAGGTGGGAGATGGGCCTCATAACATGGTAATTAGCCTTGTTTATGTTTACAACATTCATTTCACAATGTTTATTTTTCTTCCTATGTAAATGTATAATGCTCATGATGAACGAAAGACGAGTGATTGGAAGGGCCGAATGTAAGACGGGCCTGCGCGCCCAATTTGTGACCCTAATAAAGTTAATTTGATTTGATTTGATTTTGTGACATTTTTTTGTTTTCATATTCTTTACAGGACATCGCTGTCAACATCAGCATCTTTCAGATGATTGTTGATGTCTTGGCAAGATTACACTCAGTAGTTTTCCATTGCTTTCTGAGCGACCGGTTCACATACCCCGTAAGTTATCAACGCGGCGAGAACAGCTACCGATTCTCGTGCAGGTTACGTTCCTCACGTGGATATACGAGATTATGGAGAAAGACGTTAACCCTTAAGCCATGGAGACCGGCTTTTTTGTGATATACATGTCACAAAATAGTCACTGAAGTGCATTATTTTAGCCCTGTCTCAACCCCGTACTTTGACAGTCACGTATCTCATGACTTATCTAAAGGACTTAAGCGTGGATCAGGTCATTCACATTACCGGACAATTTCAAATTCCCACTGCTCTCACTTGTAGTTTGGGTCTTAGGATTAGGGTATATCTCCCTTAGCGCGGGAACTTTGACTTTTGTGATTCACGATTGTGACGTTATCACAGAGATTGTTAATGTTAAGTGTCGGCGTCTTAGTAGCATACATGTGTGTTTGGGCGAGCAATTTGAGGAATTAGTGAGCGCCCATTTGTCAACCGTGATGGAACATCTGACAACTGATACTCTCACAAGTCTTGTATTCTCAAAGGTCAGGTGGCGTGTGTTATGCTATGCCTGATGCAGGAGCAAAACTCAACCAGCCTCGTACGCCATCTTGTCTTGTTGGTGATATCACAGACACAACACTTAATATGTGGGAAGATAATCGAAGATACCAATTGTGACGTCATCATACCCCACAAAATGCCAAAAGAGGGGAAAATCCCACAAAACAGACATTTAAATTTCATCAACACATAACACATTATACTGGAATGATATCGAATTTATACACCACATACATGCAAGAGACTGGATCACTACAACACTACCATTACTACTACTACTACTACAACCACCATGGTCGATTACCTATGGACAAGGGAAAGGTGGTCATGTGCCTGTGAGGCCAGGTGGGGTGGAGGAACAGACTGAGAACCCATATGTGGAAATGATGAGATTGTCGGGGATTGGCAGGGGTTCTGGTAGAATCTCAAAACTGAGAGGGAAGACCAGGAGCACTTTCAATAAGAAAGCGGTGGGAACCATTTGTAATGTGACTTCACTGGCTGTTGAACGAGAGGACAGAGCACATATGGGAATGTCCTGAGTACAGTGATGTCAGTTCTTAGCTCAACTCAACTCAAGCTACTACTACTACTACTACTACTACTACTACTACTACTACTACTACTACTACTACTACTACTACTGCTGCTGCTGCTGCTACTATTACTACTACTATTATTGCTACTACTATAACTACTTCTACTAATACCACCATTGCTACAACTACTATTACTACTACTATTATTATTACTACTACTGCTGCGACAACTACTATTGCTGCTACTACTATTACTGCTACTAATACCACCATTGCTACAACTACTATTACTACTACTAGAACACATTTACTATCCATGTATACACAGGCACACAAACATAAAACTGCTTGTAGAATTATCAGAATACAGAGTTCTAAGCAGGTAAAAATATGATGCTGTTTCACCAAGAGAATGACAAACTAGAATACTTGCGACGTTTGGAGAGGTCAATTTCTGACAGGCACTAATACAAGGTGGCCTGTTTTCAAATAATCCGCCAACACTACATGACCAGGTACCAACCCCTAGAAGACAACTCAATACATAGATACCCCACACGCAACATACTGATCATTCTTTTACATGCGTAACATCATTACCATTAGTCACACCAGCCATGTTTACTTTTCAGAACATTTTAAGTTTACCGTATCACTAGTTATGAGCACTAACCCCAATCAGAATAGAATAGCCAATATACAATTCAGCAATTATTTGTTCCACTTCTTTCTTTATATTTATATATGTCTTTGTAATTTTTATGGTTTTAATCTGAAGCTCCTTTGCACACGTTCCAAAGCCCTGGACCTATCAACTATATCTTACCTCAACCACTGGACCTGTCCACATGCCCCCCGTAACCCTAATCCGTACACCTAAACCTGTGTATGATGATAGTGGTAAAGTGATATCCACTACAATCAATAATAACTGCCATCTTTAGTTTAGTCTATGGATCAACATCACGGCACAAGGGTGTAACCCATAAGTGCTCCGTTCTTCTCCTAACTAAAACCTGAGTCTGGAGAAACTCAGCTCAGTGCACAAACTCCATAGCACCGGCAGGGATCCTGAAATACTTTGGGTAGATTTTTAACTCAAAAGTTTGCCCGGGCAGTGCCGTTAGGCTACTCTTTTTCGATTTCCAACCACCAAGGGATCTTTTACATGCACAACAATACATACGGGTGTTCAATCTCACTACCCAGAGACCGGGGAAATTTTATTACTAGAAGTCCAAGTGAAAAAAAAAAAATCCCCTGTCCTCATCGGGGCATGAAACCCAGGACCTCCAGCACTCGAGGCGGACACCATACCTCAAGACCACGTAGCGCCCCTGCCATTTTTAATATGTTATTGCTTTATTGTTTTCATTTGAATCTCCTTTGCACATGTTCCCAATCACTGGACCTATCAACTATATCACCCTAACCACTGGACCTATCTATACACCCCCGTAACCCTAATCCTTGGTTGTGTTCCTCTAAACCTGTGTATGATGCTACAACCAATAATAACCACCATATTTAATTCTTTTAAACTTTTCTATGGCTTTCATTTGAAGATCTGTAACCCATGACCCTAATCCATACCCCTACACCTGTGTATGATGCTAGTGATTAAGGCATACCCACTACAACCAATAATAACCACCATCTTTAACTTTTGTGTTTAATTTTTACGGTTTTCATCTGAAGATCTGTAATCCTAATCTGTACCCCTAAACTTCTGTATGATGATAATTATTAAGTCATGTCAACTTTTAACACCAGCGGGCACTCATTATTACATACATAAGAAAACCAACCCTAGCCTAACAATCAGATTCACAAAACGTTGTTATGCTCTGCAGGGAGCCCATTTATGCCATCAGCCGGACTATAGATTACTAAAGTAAACTGAAAATTTGCATTAACATCAATCAATGTAATAACACACACCAGATGTCGCCATTGACAATTACAAGAAACCAATTAACAAGAAATCATTAACACACATAAATGTCGTGTGTGTAAAGAATGAATGTCGTAGTAGTTATTTGTTCTTCTTTACCACTTTAGTGTCGTCCCTGGAGTGAGGGGAATCAACACCCACATTTGTTTTAATTCAATATCTATATCCTGGAGATATCCAGCAGACTCCGTCCACAACACTCCCTCAATCTGAAGACACCTTCTTCTCACTCTTACTCACCCCTGGATCATGCCCCCTCTCATTCTTCCCCAACATAACATACTTGACAACTCTAGCTTCAACAAATAAAAACAAGAAATTTATTAAAGCAAAGAGTATATGTAGGAGAAGTGTGTGTGTGTGTATAAGGTGTAGAATGTGTGACGTGTACTCTAAAGTGTATATAGACTCAGATCAGTGTTCAGGAGTATAGTCATTCTCATCACTGTGCTGAGAACACACTAGCACCATGTATTCCAGACAAGCAACCTCACCAAGGTGATGCTCCTCCGGTCACGTGAAGACTTCCTCCGTTGTCTCTTGAACCACTAGGATGCTTGGACACCCATGACAAACACTGTCTAATGAGAGTCTTCAATCTGATTCACACTATGAATTTCCTCTGTTATTTAACTGATTGTTAATCAGAAAATTCTAACCCTATTGTCACTGTTACTGGGGAAATCTTAATGGATCTAGTGTCACTGGTTTTAAAGATTCCCCATATTAACACCACACTCTGAATGTTCTAGGTATCAGTATAAATTTTGTATGAATGTTCCTGGTATCAGTAGTGTATATCTACAATGTTCTGACTGTTCAGTGATACAACTATCACTTGCTAAACATAAATCTCATCAGCATGTTCTGCTCAGCAGAAGCCAGGTTCCGCAAACCAACTTGGGTATAAGCCCAATGTAGCGGCCTCTCAGCAACTTCTGTCTTCAAATTCTGAGCCATCATCTTCTAAAATGTGTTAGCTTCACTGTTGAAAATCATAGCACACATACGTGGACCTGTAAATGGAACCTGTAGAATAGAGAATACTATGGTGAGGGCAACTCAATCCTGGCCGGAATTAGGTGAGTGTAGGCCAATAGCAGCACTCAGATCTATAACAGAGATCCGATCTCTGTCATACGGCCAAATAACTCATCATATGATCTGAGACATGGCAACACCAGGAAAGAATAAAGGAACGGGTAGAAACCCAGCAGATGCCCTACTGGAAGATCCTACCATTTCACATTCCTCTCCTCCCTCTCAACCATCCTTAATCTCTCTAATTATTATTCCACTACATTGTCCTCAACTCCCTGAGTAAAATGATATATCACACAAGCTAGTTGAAGCCACACAATAGGATACTAGTGCCGACGCTCCTATGAAACTTTCTAGCACCGCACTTATAGAACATTCTATCACTAATCATAATACATTATATCACCACACCTATAATACATTATATCACCGCACCTATAATACATTATATCACCGCACAGTACTGTACTCTATTCCTAATCATACTCTAAGTTAGATATGATTAATAGCCTACCATATGCCTATTCCGGTTGCTAATCGAAACTAGGCAATCACAGACTGGATCTATGTCCGCCGATAAATATCAACAATTTGACACCCTAGTTTCTTTCATTGAACACAACTCGGAAAACTGCACCGATCTTTCCCACTTCAGAAATCTTGATCGACTAACTCCACTTGTTTACCGCAACGCTTTTTATATTGGGCTGGAGTGACGTCACCAAAAAGTCTAGACGCTGATCCGTCCAGAATCTGGTTTCCTCCTCCTGTTCTAGACTAACTGGAGTCAATCCGCCGTCAAATTTGCTTTCATTTGGGGAAATTCTTTGTCCCGTACATCAATAGTTCAGTCTGTCTGTGAACCACAGAATTCCCCACATCACAGAATCCATCCCGCGTCGGTCCAGACTTTCCGTCTAGCACTTCAAAGGCTACTACCGCCTTGGCAGACGTTTGGCGTTGTTATTCGTTTCTCGAACAACCCACATCATAAAGATTCGCCGACCAGGGGTAGACATTTTGACGCGACGTATCTTGTTTCTCAGTTAGAAATGCCGATCGTGTGTAGACAGTTTTAACGACGTATTTTTCTCAGTCTGTACAACATCAAAGGGTCGGTTGTTTTTGCAGACTAATGTCGGGTCTTGTTTGTCATCGATCGCAACTAACAAGTTTATTTTCCGTGACATAGGCCCCCTCCTAAGAGAGTAGTCCGCAACAACTCTTTCTTCTTGGAGGTTCGATCCAGATGATCTATTCCTCTTCTTCAGGAGCTGGATTTCCTCCTCCAGGGCCTTTTCTTTAGAGAATGGCACTGGGTAAACCTTTTGGCGAACAGGCTCTTGGGTGGTCAAAGTCATCTCGAACTCCACCAACCTCGTTCGTCCTGGTTTATCAGTCAGTATCTCCTTATGAGACTCGAGAACCTGGGTTATCTTTTCCCTCTCCTGGGAAGTCAGATCAGGGTTCACCTGCACATCCTTGTAGGTTTCCTGGTGTACCAGGGGATATTCCCTGCCCTCGTTGGTTCCCACTTCTGTCTCCACTGCAACTGCCATTGCCATGAGGTGAGCTGCTTTTTCTCCGGGTCTCTCTTCGTATTTCCGCAAGAGATTGATATGGAAAATCTTCGACTTTCCCCGGATCCGGATCTGATAGTTGGTTCTGGATATCACCCTTTCCACGGGAAATGGTCCTTGCCAACCTATCTCCAGTTTGTTGTTTCCCGTTGGGAGTAGCAACAATACTTTGTCTCCCACCTCTAGAGATCTGTCTTTAGACCTACGGTTGTAGTAAGCCGCATGTCTTTTTCTGGCCTTTTTCAAGTTTTGATTTGCCAGAGTCCATCCCTTGTGAAGTTTTTCTTTCAGTTCCTCCACATATTTGTAAGAAGAGATCACTTCTTCTGACGTCCCCTCTTCAGTCCAACTCCTCAACATGGCTTCCAACGGTCCTTTGATTGGACGACCAAACAGCAACGTAGCGGGTGGTAGTCCTGTTGAGCCATGAGGAACTTCCCGATAGGCAAAGAGTGCTGCTGGGATATATTCATCCCACCTATCAGGTTTTTCCTGCGCCAGTTTCCTGAGCATTGTCATCAACGTGCCGTTGAAACGCTCTACTTGTCCATTGGCTTGAGGGTGGTAAGGGCTGGTATGGATATGGTTAGAGTGGAACACCCTAAATACCTCCTCCATAAGTTTTCCACAAAACTGGGACCCATTGTCCGTCAGTATTTGATCAGGAAAGCCCAATCTGGTAAAGGCCTCCATCAGTGCGTCCGCCACTCGTTTCGAGTCAATCGTGGTCAACGGTATGGCTTCACCCCACATTGTACAGCAATCCACCATGGTGAGTATGTACATGTTCCTCTTCCTAGTCCTAGGAAGTGGACCCACAATATCGATGGCTACCCTCTCGAAAGGAGAGTTCATGATGGGCATTTCACCCAAGACCACCGGCGCTGTCCAGTGTTTTGGTGCCACCCTCTGGCACTCAGGGCATGACTTCACATACCGACGCACATCACCTGTCATTCCCGGCCAATAGTAATGGCAGGAAATTCGCTGCATCGTGGCGGCAATACCCATATGCCCACTGAATGAGATGATATGCCCCATATGAAGAATCTGGGAACGGTGGGCCTTTGGGACCACCAACTGACCATGTAGGTTGTCTCCCCTTCCGGCTCTCCTGTAGAGTATCCTATTCTTCATATAGTACTGCCCCCGTTTGGGTGGATCAGCACTTTTCTGCAGCTTTTTGTAGCAAGGACGTAGAGTAGCATCCTCACTCTGGGCAGTTCGCAACTCCCCTGGCAGTGGGTTAGTCACATTTGCTTCTGCCTCATCCGTTCTCGTCTGAGAGCGAGTCTGTATTGCTCCCATATGGATTGGCTCCCTGGGCATTCCCAGAAAGACATACCGGCAACCGAGGATTACGGGAAAAATGGGATCGGTCAACACCGCGGCCTTGATGGTGCCGGTGACATATCTTGACCGAATCTCCACTCTGCAATGGGCAATTTCATGGCTACAGCACTCTTCTGTGCAGGCTGTATCTCCATGGTCTCACCTGTGAATTGTTCTGGATGTACCAGATCCGCAGAAATCACGGCCTCCCCGTCCAGTCCTGTGTCGTACAAACACTCCACTTGACGACCGTTAACTTCTACCAACTCCACTACGGTGGTTTTTCCTGGTCTGGAATCTCTCCCTCGGCCTCGACCTGTTCGGTGGGCTCCACCTTAGGTTTCCCGGGGCACACGACGAATTGAGTGTCTCCTGACTTTCCCCTGCAGTCAATAGCATTGTGCGTATTCGACCTGCAGTGGTTGCACCATTTCCCTGTCCTAGATTTTCTTGTGCCGGACTTTATTGAGCTCTCCTGCTGGTGAGCATCCTTGTCGACCTTGGCATTGTCAGTGTCCACCTGCTTTGAAGTCACTTGACATGCCGCGAAGTGAGGGTTCTTAGCCTTCGATTTGCATTCCCTCGTATTGTGAGAGGGCGACTTACAAATCGAACACCACTTCTCCGACCATGGTCGTTTTTGTGTAGAGCTCGAAGTGCTCTTGCTTTCCCCCTTCGTCTTCTCCAAATTCTCCTCTGAAGTTTTGACATATGGTTCCACCTTCTTAGTTCCTGTGCTCTTGGCTTTCTTCAGGTTATGTTTTTCCTGACTTTTGGTGTTGGTAGAAAGGTTTTCTGCTGCCTCCCCATGGACCTCGACGAACCGTTCTGCCAATTTCGTCACCATGTCGATTCGTTCCGCCCCTTGTTCTCCCAAGAATGTCCTGAGAGGTTTCGACATTTGCTTCCGCATCTGGTCGACTACCATGAGTTCTTCCAGACTCTCATAGTCATGCGCGAACCCAGCCAAATCCATCCACTTATGGAGATAGGCTTTCAGACGCAGACTATAGGCGGCGAACAACTCCCCCGGTTCTCGTTTCGCTCCTCGAAATTTTTTCCGGTAGGTATGTGACGTAACTTCGAATCGTTTCAGCAGAGCCGTCTTCAACTCGTCATAATTGTTCTCATGTCCTGGTGGCAGGCGAGAATAAACCTCGTAACCGGTCCCGCGTAATCCCTGGGATAGCTTGAGATTCCATTTGTCACGCTCCAGACCCATAGCAACCGACATAGCTTCAAAGCGTTGAAGGTACTGGTCAATCTTCTCTTTGTCCTCCTCGTAGATCGCTAGAGGGAACTTCATAGCATGGTAGCTATGTCCACCTACTGGTGTTGAGCCAGGGAGAGAGGAACCTCCCACTGCTCCCTCAGTTTCCCCACTAGATTGCCTCTTAAGCTCGAGTTCCCGCATCCGGTACTCGTGCTCCCTTTTCTGAGCTTCTTGTTCAGCTTCCCGTTGCTTAGCAGCTTGCTCAACCTCAAGTTTCTTAGCAGCTTGCTCTGCTTCCAGTTTTTTAGCTGCCTGCTCAGCTTCAATTTCCAGCCTTCTCATGGCTTGCTCTGCTTCCAATTTCTTAGCAGCTTGTTCTGCTTCCAATTTCTTAGCAGTTTGTTCTGCTTCCAGTTTCTTAGCAGCTTGTTCTAACTCCATCCTTCTCAATTCCAACTCAGCCTTTCGATCTTCCCTTTCTGCTTGACGATACTCCCTCTCCACCTCCTGTACGTAATCTGTTAGTGCAGAACCCGACAATCCCATTTCTTCCCCCTTTGCCCTTAGTTCTGCCGTAGTCAGTTTAGGAGTGGCCACTTTTCAGAGAGGTAACTCAGCAGATAGAGTATAGATTATCTCTAAACAAATATATAGATAATGACCAAATACAATTAATCTATATATTTTATAACACACCACACAACACAACACAATCACTCAGTGACAAGAGTAGAATCAGGACCACAGACCTATGCAGACGTGTGAAGTGTGAACAGGTAAGATAAGTCCTAACCCCTATCCACATTCACTCTAGCTGGATTCTCACTAATAGGATATCTCCATCCTCTAACTAAAGATCCCGTGTCAAAAGATCCCGTGTTAAAAGACCCCGCTTATGAAAGATCCCGTTGTCTAAAGATCCCTTGTACGAAAGATCCCGCTGTCCAAAGATCACGTTTACGAGCCCCCAATAAATGTCGTGTGTGTAAAGAATGAATGTCGTAGTAGTTATTTGTTCTTCTTTACCACTTTAGTGTCGTCCCTGGAGTGAGGGGAATCAACACCCACATTTGTTTTAATTCAATATCTCTATCCTGGAGATATCCAGCAGACTCCGTCCACAACACTCCCTCAATCTGAAGACACCTTCTTCTCACTCTTACTCACCCCTGGATCATGCCCCCTCTCATTCTTCCCCAACATAACATACGTGACAACTCTAGCTTCAACAAATAAAAACAAGAAATTTATTAAAGCAAAGAGTATATGTAGGAGAAGTGTGTGTGTGTATAATGTGTAGAATGTGTGACGTGTACTCTAAAGTGTATATAGACTCAGATCAGTGTTCTGGAGTATAGTCATTCTCATCACTGTGCTGAGAACACACTAGCACCATGTATTCCAGACAAGCAACCTCACCAAGGTGATGCTCCTCCGGTCACGTGAAGACTTCCTCCGTTGTCTCTTGAACCACTAGGATGCTTGGACACCCATGACAAACACTGTCTAATGAGAGTCTTCAATCTGATTCCCACTATGAATTTCCTCTGTTATTTAACTGATTGTTAATCAGAAAATTCTAACCCTATTGTCACTGTTACTGGGGAAATCTTAATGGATCTAGTGTCACTGGTTTTAAAGATTCCCCATATTAACACCACACCCTGAATGTTCTAGGTATCAGTATAAATTTTGTATGAATGTTCCTGGTATCAGTAGTGTATATCTACAATGTTCTGACTGTTCAGTGATACAACTATCACTTGCTAAACATAAATCTCATCAGCATGTCCTGCTCAGCAGAAGCCAGGTTCCCGCAAACCAGCTTGGGTATAAGCCCAATGTAGCGGCCTCTCAGCAACTTCTGTCTTCAAATTCTGAGCCATCATCTTCTAAAATGTGTTAGCTTCACTGTTGAAAATCATAGCACACATACGTGGACCTGTAAATGGAACCTGTAGAATAGAGAATACTATGGTGAGGGCAACTCAGTCCTGGCCGGAATTAGGTGAGTGTAGGCCAATAGCAGCACTCAGATCTATAACAGAGATCCGATCTCTGTCATACGGCCAAATAACTCATCATATGATCTGAGACATGGCAACACCAGGAAAGAATAAAGGAACGGGTAGAAACCCAGCAGATGCCCTACTGGAAGATCCTACCATTTCACATTCCTCTCCTCCCTCTCAACCATCCTTAATCTCTCTAATTATTATTCCACTACATTGTCCTCAACTCCCTGAGTAAAATGATATATCACACAAGCTAGTTGAAGCCACACAATAGGAATACTAGTGCCGACGCTCCTATGATACTTTCTAGCACCGCACTTATAGAACATTCTATCACTAATCATAATACATTATATCACCACACCTATAATACATTATATCACCGCACCTATAATACATTATATCACCGCACAGTACTGTACTCTATTCCTAATCATACTCTAAGTTAGATATGATTAATAGCCTACCATATGCCTATTCCGGTTGCTAATCGAAACTAGGCAATCACAGACTGGATCTATGTCCGCCGATAAATATCAACAATTTGACACCCTAATTTCTTTCACTGAACACAACTCGGAAAACTGCACCGATCTTTCCCACTTCAGAAATCTTGATCGACTAACTCCACTTGTTTACCGCAAATCTTTTTATATTGGGCTGGAGTGACGTCACCAAAAAGTCTAGACGCTGATCTGTCCAGAATCTGGTTTCCTCCTCCTGTTCTAGACTAACTGGAGTCAATCCGCCGTCAAATTTGCTTTCATTTGGGGAAATTCTTTGTCCCGTACATCAATAGTTCAGTCTGTCTGTGAACCACAGAATTCCCCACATCACAGAATCCATCCCGCGTCTGTCCAAACTTTCCGTCTAGCACTTCAAAGGCTACTACCGCCTTGGCAGACGTTTGGCGTTGTTATTCGTTTCTCGAACAACCCACATCATAAAGATTCGCCGACCAGGGGTAGACATTTTGACGCGAGGTATCTTGTTTCTCAGTTAGAAATGCCGATCGTGTGTAGACAGTTTTAACGACGTATTTTTCTCAGTCTGTCCAACAGCAAAGGGTCGGTTGTTTTTGCAGACTAATGTCGGGTCTTGTTTGTCATCGATCGCAACTAACAAGTTTATTTTCCGTGACAATCAATAATATTACTTTTAAGTACAAAATATAATTAATTCACATAACTTAGCATCATGAGTTATCTCCCCTTAGTGCACCACCCTCTTCATTCCTTGACCCATGTCCAGGCCGCACCATAAAAATAATCAATATAATCTACACATAGATTTCAAAATTAGGTGGACGATCGATAATTGCTTGAAATATATAGGAAATATCACCCTCAAAATATGCCTCATAATGACCCTACTATACTACTAGAGCCAGTTGTATTCACTTCATGGAACCATGGTGTTTTACAGAATTCCTCATAGAAAGAGGAGATTGGTGGATCATTTATAGATCTATGACCGACGGAGGGAAAGAACGGAGAACAACTTTAATGTGATCAATTTATTCAAGACATCACTACATAGGCTGAAATGGCTAGGTTAAGTGATAGAGAGGACTAAAACAGTCTTTCAACGGTGCAAAAGAATCTCGTTAATTGTGAACCTCCCGATGACTACCGGACGTTACCGAGCTGTTGCACGGAAACCCGGCATATCGGGGATAAGGACATACTAAAATCATCCTGAGATTATGGACACTGAATGTCTCTATGCAGATGTAGGACAACCCACTGCCATAAAGAATATTAAGAGCCTAGAATTTTAGGCAGATGTGGAACTGAGAGTGTAGAGTTATCATCCTTGGATGTTACCTCGAGCATTGTCATAGCTTTCATGCTAAAACCTATTTAAATCTGGGAGCTCTGTGATTGAATGCTGCGGATAACATCAGAATGAATCTCTCATTCTACAATCAAGATGGAAGCAAGTAGAGATATGAAAATAAAAGAATAAGACTGTGTTTAAAAATCTACAACGCCAAATTGCACTGGTAGAACAAAGCGACCACAATCTAGGTTTCTACACTGAGCGTATAGTCGCAAATTTGACACGATTTCTGTTCACTAGCGGAAATGAGCTGCAAGTTGTAAAGACAACTTCAAACAATGTGGCAGCAAAGAAAATGCAGAAAACGTATCCCCGATTAGCACCGTGAGGCAGAATTTTAGACTGAGGGCCAACTTTCACCCACGACTGCTGAGTCAGTGGACCAGCGGTTGGTTGGTGGAGATCTAACACATATGTGCTAAACGCAGATCAGAAGATCAAAGGTTGGCCAACAGATAAGGGCCATAATCAAACCTAGTATAAATACGTGGCTTAGGAATTCTCCATTTGATTTTTCTTTTGGAATAATCAGGTAAAAAGCTAATTTTATATGTAAATACCATTTATCAGTAAGTCTTGATTCTTTTACTGTTTATAATTTCCTATTAATGTTATTTCCTAGTAACTATTCAGCTAAGTAACGACAGGCTCTACTTTTGTGGACTTTCGTCTTTCCGATGTATGTTACTTTACTAGGAGCTAATACTTTCTAATTTTTCTGTATATAGTTATATTACTATATTTCAGTTATTCTTATCACCCAAGTAGGAATATCATGCTATGTTAGGACTAATTTCCATGAATATTGTTTATTATAATCATGATATTCAAAATGCATACGATGTATAAAAGTTATAACACACCAGAGTGAATATTGTCTTGTGCTATTATAAGTAGCGATCTTTGTGTTTATTGTTGTAGTATGCTTCAGATGTAATATGTTACACCATGGTGAATGTTATACGATATTATAGTGGTTGTGTTTGAAGCAATGGTGTGGTGTATCATCATCATCATCTTCCACTTCTGCCGTCAAGCGTCGTGGGGAGGAATAATTTGCGTTCCAGCGCCCGGTGGACGGCACTGGATAGTGTCATTCCGTGTGGTTGTACAATGTCTCTGATGTCGTCAATCCATTTTCTTCTTGGACGTCCTCGTGGTCTCGTCGCAGATGATCTTTGATGTAAGGCCAGTGATGGTAGTTGCTGATGTTGCATTCTAACAACATGGCCAAACCACTTGATCTTCTGTCTTTCAATAAATGTGGCACAAGGTGTTGATCCCACAGTCTGTCTGATAGTAACATTTCTTACTCGGTCTCGGATTGTTAAGTTGGCAGCTCTCCTCAGGCATCTCATTTCGCAGGTGTTGATTTTGCGAAGGTGTAATTTGGATAAAGTCCAGGTTTGAGATTGGTAGCATAGGGTTGGTGTGAATATGCTGTTTATTATCTGTCGTTTTGCGGACATGGGTATGTTTGGATGTTTCAGTAAGGGTGACAGTTGATATGTAAGTGCACTAGCTTTTTGACATCTGATTTCAATTTCTCTGTCTAATCTGCCATCTTCTGTGATCATACTTCCAAGGTATTTGAATTCTTTAACTTGTTTCAGAGGTGTGTTATTTATCTGTATACTTAGTGGGCCTGGCGATCTGCTAACTTGCATTACTTCGGTTTTGGCTGTGTTTATACTCATATTGTATCTGCTGCAGGTTGAACTCAGATTAGTAATATGAGTTTGTAGTCTGCCCTCGTCGTTGTAAAACAGGCACTGATCATCTGCAAATAGAAGTTCATTTATTTCCTGTGGGTCAGTTGTTTCATCTGGAGTAAAGAGTTCTAAATTTTCTGAATCTGGTCTGTCGAGACTTGCTTCTTTGGAAATTCTGTCCATGTAGATATTGAATAGCAGGGGAGAGAGCACACATCCCTGCCTCACTCCTGTATTGACTGTGAACATATCTGATATACCTTCCTGTGTTCTTACTGCACTTTGGCTCGAGTGGTACATGGCTATGATGTTTTCTAGCAGTTGCCCTTCTATCCCATAGTCTTCAAGGATGGTCCATAATTTGTATCTGTCTACTCTATCAAAAGCCTTTTCCTGATCTACAAACACAATATTCTGCTGGTCACTATATTCAATAGTTTTTTCACAAATTTGTCTAAGTGTAAATAATGCATCAGTGCAACTTTTACCTTTCCGAAAACCGAATTGTGCTTTGCTTAACTGTTGTTCAACTATTGGTCTAGCTCTTTGTTCCAAAAGCTTTGCATACATTTTCCCTATATGGCTCAGGAGTGATATACCTCTGTATGTTTCGCACTCTCTCATATTGCCTTTCTTTTTCCATATTGGTAATATTATTGCCTGTTGCCAATCATCTGGGACTTTTCTTTCTTCCCATGCTATATTAAAAAGTCTTGTTAGCCATTTAACTCCTGTTTCCCCACAGGCCTGAATAGCTTCTGTGGTTATTCCATCTGGACCTGGTGATCTGTGTTTAGGACTTTTCTGTATAACTGCTTTGACTTCTGCAGGTATGAAATTTGGTTCTTGCTGTCCCTGGTGTTTAGGCACAAAAGTGAGGTTTCCTATGTTATCTGTGGGGTTAAGTAGTTCTTGAAGTATTCTGCCCACCTTGCTAGTCTTTGTTGCGGATTAAATATTGGCATACCTCTTTTGCTGTTTATGATGGTGGTTGGGTTGAAACATGCATCTCTGTTTCTAATTGTGGTGACACGTTTATAAAATTCTCTTGGGCAGTCTTTGCTAAGGGTCGCCATCTGTTCACCGTATATTCTCCAGGATTCATCTTTAGATGCTCTAATTGTTCGTTTGGCATTACGTCGTGCTATTCTATAAGTAATATAGTCCTGTTCAGATTTAGTTGTGATCCACTTTTTGAATGCTACCTTCTTTTTGAATATGCTATCTTTAACTTCGTTGTTCCACCAGGCTGTTCTTAATCTTTTGTCCTGCCCTACTTTCTTTGTTTCACATTTATTTTTCAGTGTGTCGAGCATGGCAGCCTTGAAACATGTCCATTCCTTATCTACGCTTGAGTGGTCATCAGGGATGTTCTTATGTAGGTTTTGGATTTCTTGATTGAATTCGTCTTTAACCGTATTTTCCTGCAGCCTCCTATAATTGATGACATGTGTTGTTACCTTTTTGTTTCTTATTTTCCTGTGTGGTGAAATCTTCTTTATTATGACTGGCTTGTGATCAGTATCAACATCTGTATTTGGGAGTGCTCTTGAATCTAATAGTAGCCTTCTGTCTGATTTCCTAATTAGAATAAAGTCAATTTGGGATGCTTGGTTTATGTCATTCCATTTATACCAGGTTTTGGTGTGGCTACGACGATGTTGAAAAAAACTATTTGTTATTATTAGTCCATGTTCCGAACATATGTTGAGTAGATGTTGACCATTGCTGTTACAATCAGTCTCTGTGTCGCTGAATGGCCCCATGTGTGGTGTATACCTTACCCAAACTCTATAACGGGTATGGGTGTATGTAGCCATTACAAGTGTGTGATCAACGTGAATTCATCGTAACTCACTTAGGCTGAGATAGAGACTGGTCAGCGGCAGGTAAGCACGAAGATCAGGCACTCTTGTATTAACACCACTGAACACTTAATCTGCTGAACCAACTATGATTAAACGATCCTGTTCAATGACAATGAGGAGACCTGGTGGAGAAAAGACTTGCATTCGCACAGAACACTGTCTCAGCTGACGCATGGTGAAATCTCATTCTGAGACATGTAATCCTGTCATAACATAAGTAACATATGTTATCGTACATGTTGATGTAAAATAATAATATTCACACCATGTCATACGACTCATTTCACAACACTACATAGTATATGTGAATGCCTCATGTCGCAAAACCACCAGTTCACTACCACCATACCGCAAACATCATGTCTTAATGATTGGTATTGATAGATAATAGACACAGTGGTAGATTGTTGCACTTATAGTTCTATTTTAATATTTCCAAGTGTATGTATACCTGTTATGTAAAAGCTTGGTGGCAGACTCATTTTAATCAGGGAGGGGAGATTGTCAGAGAGGACACCTGCCCTGCCTAGTAGTAAAGTAACAGCATTAAACCTAGTCATCTAACCTCCTACTCCCCACTCCTTGGGGATACCAAGACCAGTTACTTTTACCTCGTTATGAGCCATTTCCAGCTGTGGGCTTGTGTATCCAGGGACTTGGTCTTTATTCAGCCTATAAAAGACAGTTGTCCCGAGTTTGCTTGCTTGGATTGGGAGCACCACAGGAGTGAACCCACACCCTCTACAACGCCTGTGTGAGCGATAACTCAATTAGCTAACAAATAAGATATCTACAATATTCCTCTAATTAGCACCTATGACAATTTAGTTCCCTGTCCGGGATCTAATTAGTCAATAGATATAAGTTGGGCTTCTCGTCAGAGATAGAATTCGGACTTTGTGTCCGCAAAATAATCTATGACTAAACCCTTTGACAGTCAGGTTTCTCTCATGTCTTATGTTCTCTTATGATTATTCAGAGTTCTAGATTGATGAAAGATGCATCACATATATCCACTTGTAAGGTTTCTCTCATGTCTTATGTTCTCTTATGATTATTCAGAGTTCTAGATTGATGAAAGATGCATCACATATATCCACTTGTAAGGTTTCTCTCATGTCTTATGTTCTCTTATGATTATTCAGAGTTCTAGATTGATGAAAGATGCATCACATATATCCACTTGTAAGGTTTCTCTCATGTCTTATGTTCTCTTATGATTATTCAGAGTTCTAGATTGATGAAAGATGCATCACATATACCCACTTGTAAGGTTTCTCTCATGTCTTATGTTCTCTTATGATTATTCAGAGTTCTAGATTGATGAAAGATGCATCACATATATCCACTTGTAAGGTTTCTCTCATGTCTTATGTTCTCTTATGATTATTCAGAGTTCTAGATTGATGAAAGATGCATCACATATACCCACTTGTAAGGTTTCTCTCATGTCTTATGTTCTCTTATGATTATTCAGAGTTCTAGATTGATGAAAGATGCATCACATATATCCACTTGTAAGGTTTCTCTCATGTCTTATGTTCTCTTATGATTATTCAGAGTTCTAGATTGATGAAAGATGCATCACATATACCCACTTGTAAGGTTTCTCTCATATGCATGTTAACTTGTGGCAGATCTATTAAAAGACGCATCACTAATACTACACTTGTAATGTTTCTCTCAAGTGTTGGCAGGTCATATTGTCAGAAGAATTAAAAGATGCCTCACAAATACCACACTTGTAAGGTTTCTCTATGTGCGTGTTCACTTGTGGCAGATCTATTAAAAGATGCATCACTGTAAAGAAACATCCGCAGGTCTCAGTCAAACTACGCAGGTCTCAGTCAGACCACATATTCCTAAAATATTCCTACCCCCTGTGAGAGGGGGAGGATATACCTGTAGGGATGTTGTTAAGGATGGGATGATTCGGTGTACAAGAAAAACATGAGTCACTGTAAAAGTGACAATCCTTTTTCTTGCAAGTTTCTCGTATGAAAACTTTTAAATTCCTGTGAGTGAAGAAATCTGTAGGAATGTACGTGAATGTTTCTAAAGTTCAAATCTGTGAATCCTGAAATTGTCAATTCTCTCGAGAAGTTCATCAGCTTGTGTTGTTTGGAAACCCTTAAACACATCCAGGCATCAGATGCTCGCACTGAATAAAGGTTGGGCTGTTCTGGAAAGTAAGTCATGCTTCCTCTGTGCAGGGCAGAGCCAAGATCTAATTCCACAGACAGCCGACTTGTTCTTTCTACAATTAAAGGTAAGACACACTTCCAATGTTGTGTCGCATCGATAACTCATAGAATTTATTTTAAAATCACTAACATAACCTGGTTCAACTGTTGTCTTGGTTCAGATCTAATGCAGAACACAGTACAGTGGGGAGGTCAACTTGACTTAGACTTATGCTGGGAAGACCTTAAACGCAGCGGTAAACAATACCATAAGTGACAGGCAGTGGGGAACAGTGTAAAACTGATAGTATTCCCAAAGTTCTTGGAATTCTGTTATCTAGAGGAGAAAAATCAATGAGTTCTATATTCTACCAAGGGATTCTTCAAACTCCGAGCCTTAATTCAACTACCATCATCAGGTACTTAAGCTTTACTGTGAAAAAATCATCATCAGAGAGCATTCATCAGTGGTGTCTGAATTGTACTCTCTGACTTCTTTCCACATTGTTGACTGAGTTATTTGGGATGTTGGAACCATACCTCATACACCTGATAACTCCCCAGGAGGACTTCAGGCTTGCCTTCTGTCCTGAAAACACTCGTCACTTACAGACTGTGACTAACTCCCAGGAAGTCTGGGGGTGAAGGTTAATAACATACTTAACCACTTCGGTCCAGTCTAGGCTTGAAGAGGTCCGGTTGGACAGGTCTAACATATAGACCTGCTCTCAATGAGCTGAGAGACCAGAGAGGGGTTGATATAATAGGTCATGCTAGATAGTATAGGAATGGTTGTATTGATGGGTATACCTCAGTTTTTCTGTTCCGGGATCCCTCATTTTCTGACTAGATGACTAGAAAAGCCAGATCAAGTCTTAAATCACCCTGAAAATAGAACTTAACCACAATTTCAAACTGTGACCAAGAGCTCTACACCCAAAAAGAACCGGCCCCTTTTTGCACGAAGACTAATCTCTGTTGTCCAGTATTGTTCTTCTGTTCTTTTCTCGAGAGACAGGATCTCTAATAAATCTTCTTCCTGTTTCTTACTCAAAAAAAGACTTGTGAAGTTTCTTGTGTGATAGATAGTTCATTTAGTTGGTACACAACTGTCTGGGGTTCAATAGTGGGCGGTAGAAATATCCAGAAGGGTACAAAAGAAATATTCTTTACTCATAATTATATATATATATATAAAGAGACACCAGATTGGTTTTACATCAAACAAGGAGTCCATCAGAGCTGTGTGTTGTCCCCTGATTTATTTAACTGTGTGCCGAAAATATAATGAGAAATGTCAGAGATGATATAAACAGGGAGCTATATGAGGCCCTAACTATCGGTGGTCATGACATAACAGAGATACGATATGCTGATACAGTATTGCTATCCACAACACAGAATGGTATAGAAAACCTAATAACCTCAACCCAATTGAATAGTGAAAATCACAACTTATATCTTAACACAGCAAAAACAAAGATAATGCATACAGATAAAACTACTATGGAGAAAGAAATATATTTGAATAACGACTTCGTTATTCAAATTCACTACGGGAAAACATTGTTTTGAAAGAAATATATGTTAATGAAGAAAAATTGGAGGCGGTGGTAAATTTTGAATATCTTGGGTCATTGATTACCAACAATGGTGACACAATGAAAGAAGTTAAAAGACGAATATCTATTGCTCTTCAAAGACTGAAACAACTGAATAAATTGCGGAGAGTGACAGATAGAACTACAAAAATTAGAGTTTTCAGAGCATGCATCTTTCCCACTGCAATATATGCCTGTGAGACCTGGACACTTTCTAAACAAGCTGAACAGCGCATAAATGCATTTGAATATAAATGTTATAGACGAGTTCTAAGAATATCTTGGATAAAGAAAAGAACAAATGCATCCATACTTCAAGAGCTGAATACTGAAGAAAGTTGGCTTTTAAAGACGATAAAACAAAAAAATTGAAATATTTTGGTCACTTGAAACGTCACGAAAGTTTGGATAGAACAATAATAGAGGGGTATATGCCTCGGAAGAGGAAGGCCAAAGAGAAGATAGGTGCAGGAGATGGCAGATGATCTCCAGATGGGTGTATCAGACGCTGGACATCTTGCTTATGATCGAGAGGTTTTCCAGAAGGCTTTTATGGGAGCGAGGTTCTGCATATGTGTGTGTGTGTGTGTGTGTGTGTGTGTGTGTGAGAGAGAGAGAGAGAGAGAGAGAGAGAGAGAGAGAGAGAGAGAGAGAGAGAGAGAGAGAGATTAGGAACCGACCCTCATCTCATCACACTTGTAAAACTTGTAAGACTCTTGTGAGTTCACTTGTGGCAGGTAACATTGCCAGATCTATGAAAATCTATCTATGCATCGATCTATATCCATCTGAAGATCTATGCATCATCACAAATAGCACACTTGTAAGGTTTCTCTCATGTGTGTGTTCACTTGTGGCAGATCTATTAAAAGATGCTTCACAAATACCACACTTGTAAGGTTTCTCTCATGTGTGTGTTCACTTGTGACAGATCTATTAAAAGATGCTTCACAAATACCACACTTGTAAGGTTTCTCTTTGTGTGTTCACTTGTGGTAGATCTATTAAAAGATGCATCACAAATAGCACACTTGTAAGGTTTCTCTTTGTGTGTTCACTTGTGGTAGATCTATTAAAAGATGCATCACAAATAGCACACTTGTAAGGTTTCTCTCATGTGCGTGTTCACTTGTGGCAGATCTATTAAAAGATGCATCATAAATACCACACTTGTAAGGTTTCTCTCATGTGTGTGTTCACTTGTGGCAGATCTATTAAAAGATGCATCATAAATACCACACTTGTAAGGTTTCTCTCATGTGTGTGTTCACTTGTGGCAGATCTATTAAAAGATGCATCATAAATACCACACTTGTAAGGTTCTCTCATGTGTGTGTTCACTTGTGGCAGATCTATTAAAGATGCATCATAAATACCACACTTGTAAGGTTTCTCTCATGTGTGTGTTCACTTGTGGCAGATCTATTAAAAGATGCATTATAAATACCACACTTGTAGGTTTCTCTCATGTGTGTGTTCACTTGTGGCAGATCTATTAAAGATGCATCATAAATACCACACTTGTAAGGTTTCTCTTTGTGTGTTCACTTGTGGTAGTTCTATTAAAAGATGCATCACAAACAGCACACTTGTAAGGTTTCACGCATGTGTGTGTTCACTTGTGACAGATCTATTAAAAGATGCTTCACAAATATCACACTTGTAACATTTCTTTCATGCGAGTTCACTTGTGGAAGATAACATAATTTTTTTAAAGGTGCATATCCCTTACAGGACATTGCAGTCAACACCAGCATTTTTCAGCTGCTGTTGATGTTCTTGGCAAGATTACGCACAGTAGTTTCCCATTGCTTTCTGAGTGCTTGGCTCACATACCCCCGTAAGTAACCAAGCCGATGCGTCCGCTACCGAATCTCGCGCAGCTGTCTTCCCCACATGGATATACGGAATTAAGGAGAAAGTCGTTAACCCCTTCACCAGGGCCAAACCTATTAAACGATACATCATAAATATCACACTTCCAAGCTTTCTCTCATGTGTGTATTCACTTGTGGCAGGTCTTTTCCTGAATGATTTACCATGTGGAACTTGAGTTTGGCCAGATGAGCAAATGACTGATTACAGTCCTCACACTTGTAATCTCGTTCATCTCCATGTTTTCTTTTGTGGCTATTTAGTGAGCTAGAAGTTGCAAAACGTTTACCATAAACACCAGACTTGTAAGGCATCTCTCTGGTATGTGTTCTCTTGTGGTTCTTTAAACTGTTAGCTTGAGTAAAGGCTGCACCAAGAGCATTACATTTGTAAGGTTTCTTTCTTGTATGCACTCTTTTGTGGGAATGGAGGCTGCTAGATTGTATAAAACAGGCACTACAAATCTCACACTTGTAAGGTTTCTCTCCTGTATGTCGTCTCTTGTGGCATTTCAAAGTGTCAGCCTGAGAGAAGGCTGCACTACAGATATCACACATGTAAGGTTTCTCTCCTGTATGTATTCTCTTGTGGACTATTAGAGTGCTAGATATAGCAAAAGATATTCCACAGACATCACATAGGTAAGGTTTCTCGCCAGTATGTGTTCTCTTGTGAAACTGTAAACTGTTAGCGTGAGTAAAGGCTGCACAACAAGCATTACATTTGTAAGGTTTCTCTCTTGTATGAACTCTCTTGTGGGAATGGAGGCTGCTAGATTGTGTAAAACAGGCACTACAAATTTCACACTTGTAAGGTTTCTCTCCAGTATGTGTTCTCTTGTGGTACTTTAAACCGTTAGCTTGAGTAAAGGCTGCACTACAAGCATTACATTTGTAAGGTTTCTCTCTTGTATGCACTCTCTTGTGGGAATGGAGGCCGCTAGATTGTATAAAACAGGCACTACAAATGTCACACTTGTAAGGCTTCTCTCCTGTATGCACTCTCTTGTGGTTATGTAGACTGCTGGATTGAGTAAAAGATACACTACAAATTTCACACTTATAAGGTTTCTCTCCTGTATGCACTCTCTTGTGGACTATTAGATTGCTAGATACAGCAAAAGATTTACCACAAACATCACATACGTAAGGTTTCTCGCCAGCATGTGTTCTCTCGTGCCATTTCCGATTCTCAGAACAAGTAAAAGATGCACCACAATCATAACTCTCGAAGAGTTTCTCTCCTGTATGTTGTCTCTTGTGGTACCTCAAAGTCTCAGCCCGAGAAAAGGCTGCACTACAGATATCACACTTGTATGGTTTCTCTCCTGTATGCACTCTCTTGTGGTTATGTAGACCGCTGGACTGAGTGAAAGATGCACTACAAATTTCACACTTGTAAGGTTTCTCTCCCGTATGTATTCTCCGGTGGTTCTTTAGAGTGGTAGACAAAGCAAAACATACACCACACACATCACACCTATAAGGTTTTTCTCCTGTGTGTCTTCTCTTTTCATTCTTTGGACTCACAGTATTAAAAGATGCACCACAATGATGAAACTTGTGAAATTTCTCTCCTGTGTGTGGAGAGTCACTCTTGATGTTTAGATGTGCAATTTCAGTAACTGATGCACCACAATCACGAAACTTGTGAAGTTTCTCTCCTGTGTATGTAGAGTCATTCTGGATGTTTAGGTAGGCAACTTCAGTCAATGATGCATCACAAACATCATGTTTGTAAGCTATCTTAATTGTATCCATTCTTTTAAGTCTGTTTACATGTCTATCAATATGGACAACAGGGTCACAAACGTCGTATAAGCTTGTTTATCAACTGTGTGCATTCCTTCAAGATGGCAATTTGTATATGGTTATGATGAAGAATAGATCTGTCAGTTCAAAACTGCTCAGGCTCACCTAGGAGACGAAACATGTACACGCTGAAATAAAAAAGTGCATACATGTACAATTTGTATAATAAACAGAAATCTGTCTACATATTAATAGTATCTCCACATTATGTTGTAGTGAACAATTCTGTTTGTTGTTGTTTTTTTTTTTTGGGGGGGGGGGGGGGGGGGGGGGGGGGGGGAGAGTGGTGGGGGGGGGGGGCCTTGCTTGCTTTGAACTCAAGTTTAGTCCATACACACTACCTCTAGTAGTGCTGGACTGAATTTTGTATGATGTTATTCGCTTTTCCTATTAACAGTGCCCGTCGCCATCAGGTGAACCCACTCTGACTTCAGAGGTTAACAATTCTATTAAGTCAGACACAATTTAGTATTTATTTTAATCTAAGACCACCAACAGTTGCATGTAATTCCCATGATTTAGCATTACACATAGGGTAATTGTGTTATACTAAATCCATGGTAAGTGATGTTGTATGCCTGTTATGAACACATGTGTGATCAAACATCACATCCTGGTAATTAAACTAGACGTTCCAAATATAATTTTGATTATGTTGTTGTATCCTTCCAGTCTTTTAGTACTGTTTAATATTACGAGGAGCAGACAAAACCTGTTCCACTTTAGTATGAAAGAGTCAAGACATGAACCTTAATATCAGTTCAACTTTAGCCTTCTCTATATATTCACCCCTCTAATTGCTCACCCTGTTTCCAAACATATACATCTGCTTCGTGTACAACATGTTTCCAATGATCCGACTTGATCAGTGAACTAGAGATGTGATTTTGGGCCCAGATGGGAGTTCTATAAGCAGGGCATCAGTATGCACCAGTTGCAATTTGACTAAAATTCTGCCTGGCTTTTCCTCTTTGCTTTGAGTATCACTTGCCTCATGTCTATACACACCTTTCTGGGCCAGTCTTTCCAGAAATATATACTGCATCTTTTGAGTTGGGACACTCCACCAGATCTCAGTGAACCCTCACCACACCACCTTTATCATAAAGTAGCTCTCCACTCAGAGGAGCAGCAACAGCAGTCAGTCTATCAGTCTATTCTTTGCCCAGCACACCTGTATGCTCTGGGCAGAACATCCATAATATGCTTGCATTACATAATATTGCTTGCTTGCAATCTCCGCCCTGTATAATAATATATTCTGTATGTATGCATGTATGCGACTGTCTAACAAATTGTTACTGTTTTTCTGTAGTGTAGACATAAACATTTAATTACACAGGTATGTACTTCTTTTTGGACATATGAGAAGAAATAAACTAAAGAACTTGGTGACAACTGGCAAGATTGAGGGGCAGAGAAGAAGGGGAAGGCAGAGAAGTAAATACCTGGATGGCTTGGTTGGGACAAGAACACAGAGCTGATCCACAACTGTAGTGATAGTGTGAGATGGTGAAGCATTGCCCAGGCTTATCGGCATGGCACATGACAATGATGAACTAAGGTGATGAACTGTTAGTTGCATTTTTCAAGATCTGCCCAGTTATACAAGTGTTATTTAACCCTATAACTACCAGCATTTTTAGCAACTAATTAACTATGTAACCCTAGAATTACCATGATATTTAATTATTTTAGTAACACTGGCTACCAATGGGGTCCAAATGACCCCACCACTTAATATACTTAAAACTAGACAGGTTTTAATGCAAATAAAGCAAATTTAAGAAAAGTAGAGACAGTGAAAGCTGACCCCGGGGGTCCCATTTAGACCAGTGGTTCTCAACCGGTGAGGAATTCCCCCCCCCCCCCCCCACCCAAGGGGGGAATTTTAGGGTTTATGGGGGGGAGAGAATTAAGATTATTTCAAGATCGCATTATACAAGAACCATTCTTTGATACTGTTTTTCCCTCTAAATTTTAAACGGTTCTGTCTTCTCACCCTAATGAAATTCGTTTTATAACATAAGTAGACCCAAAAATCACATTTTATGTAGATGTCTAGACTTGTTCTAGTATGTGTTATTAAATTTAGCTTCCATTTTTATGTATATTGTGTTTGTGTGTGTGTGTTTTGGGGGGGGGGGGGGGGGATTTATAGGGATAAATTTGAAAGGGGGGGGGGGGGGAATGACGTTCTGAACATATGGAAAAGGGAGCATGGCCCAAAAAAAAGGTTGAGAACCACTGATTTAGATTATTGAATTCTGATTTGGGCCCATGGTAGTTCCCTAGGGTTAAGTTTTTTTTTTTTTTTTTTTAATGTTGCATATCCCTTACAGGACGTTGCAGTCAACACCAGCATTTTCAGCTGCTGTTGATGTACTAGGCAAGTTTTACATTCAGTAGTTTGCCATTGTTTCTGAACGACCGGCTCCCATACCAACACGTTATAACACAACGCGACGCAATTAAGTTAGTTAGTCGACAGATCATCCTCATTGCACATCGAACCATTCAGTCCATAAGTGCTCGGATCCCCTCCTCAGAAAATCCCGCAGTGTGTAGCAGCTAACGACACAAGTTCTGTGTTGGTTCATCAATCTTCTTTGGCTTCCTGCACAGTGTTCTTGTTTGGCCACCCCTCTTTTGATTTGCTGTTCTCGCAGTCTGACCATGGTTGTAGATTTGCAGTCATCACTTGGTTCTCGCACAAGTCTTACTTCTCGTAGAGCATTCAGAATGTCAGCCTGGTCCATGGCGCGTCCGCCCTCCACCTTAGTCCTTAGCCTTACCTGCGAGCGTGTCAGCCCGTTCATTTCCTTGTACTCCCGCATGCCCTGGTACGAAGATGAACCTAATCTTTGTCAACCAAGACCACTCCAGCCCGCAACCACTCTCTTCGGATCCACCCCATCTGGCATCTCTATCTGCTTTTAAGTTTAATCAGAAAAGTAAGTAATCAGACTAAGTATAAGTAGCAATTTCAGAATTATCGTTTTTTTTTTTTAGCTCTTCATTTTTTTTTGTGTAATTTTGCGAACTTTTTCCTGCGTCCTCGAACGATCATTTCCCGGGTTTTGGGACATGGACTGCTAAAAGAAAAAAAAAAACAAAAAGCAGTGTGGTACGATCAAAGGGGAAGTTATTCTCATATTGTTCAAGTGGTTCGGCTAGCTAACCCCCAAGTTATTATTCAAAAAAACAATTTATTTGGATTATATTTGGTTCTTTTCACGTTTTAAAGGTAATTTGTTTTATAACTCATGTAATTGAACATTCCCTTCATTTTTTCTTCCATATTTGAATTCCCCTTTCAATTTTACATAAATATAAAGAGTTTCAGCTTTCCCGGGTTTTTTGCAGACGTTCAGGACAAAATTTTTAGTGACATGGCCACGGCCGGCCGTCATACTCATACTGATACTGATACCCCGATTGCGGCGCCGATACAATAATTATAAACTATAGAGCGGACCTGTATTTATTTACAATTAGAACTGGTAATTTAAGTACTAACTTAAACAGAATACAAGTGTCATGTGTAGCAGTAATGTATGTATCTATCTGTGTACGTGCATGATGATATTTCAGCATTTTACATGACTGAAAAAATTTTGAAAGCCAGTTTTCAGACACGTCTGTAAACTTGTAAGAAGATGTTTAAGATGTTAAGAAAGGAGTATTTTTTTTCTAAGCTGCGTGCAGCATTTAAATTATTTTTTTTTAAAAATACAGTACTGAAAAAATAAGTTATTTTTTAAATAAGTCAGTATTTAATTTTAATTGCTGACTATTATTTATTAATTAATTATTAGATACAGAAAAAAGAAGTCTGAGAAGTAGAAATCGATTTTAGTGAACAGTTAATTATTTAATATTTTAATTTTTTATTTTTTAATATCTTAATAATTAATTAACTGCTGTTTAAATTTTATGCAGCAGTCACAAACTTAGTTACTTACATTAATGTTTATAATATTTAGTCAACAAAAGAAAGCTGTCGCAATGTAGTTAGTACTCATCTAAATTCATCATGTTCCTCTTGTACCTTGCGGTGTCGAGGTGAAGTATAAACTTCGTGAGAGTGCCTGATTATGGGCTTCATATATCAATATTCCCATGGATTCTGCTATTCCCTCCGTCCAACTTTTACGTGGTCGGCCTCTTCCTCTGTTTCCATCTGGTCTGTACACCCATTGCTTGTTGTGGCATGCTGTTGACTGGTAACCTACTTGCATGGCCAAATCATTTAACTTGCTGCTTTCTAAAAAAAATCTAGTGCTTTTTTAAACCCCCCACTTTAGTCAGTCCTTTTATACTTCTTATTTTTTCCCTACGAGAGTATGAAGATCCCCTCCCGGCTTGCTAGGCCAGTCACGGGTTTTAGGACACAAATCTGACCACAGGGAGTCCATCCCCATGGCGAGCCATAGCCCCGTTAGCCCATGACCTCACGGTCATGGTTGCCCGGTCTGCACCACGTGGAGGTAGGGGTTGACTTGTGTAGTCTGCGGGTCATCGGCAGGCTACAAATTTTTCGCTCTTCACCCCTCCTGGGAGAGGCTAGCCGATCCTAACCCTGCTGGCTGCAGGGTCAGGCGCATTCCACACCTTGCAGTTAGTACATTAAGACAATATGATACATTTTCATGAATTGTTCTTTCACTAACGACGAACTTTTCACATGACATTTAATTAATATAATAAATGTGCAGCTATTTTTAACTAGCAATTAGGTCACAGCACATCATAAAAAAAAGTCTTATAAGTCAATTGCATCTTTGTCAGAAACTCTGAGACTCTTGTGCTTTGTACGATGTTTTTCACCGGGCCCGCTGGGGGGGAAAGAGACTGAGCAAACCTGGTGCAATGAAGTTGATCCTCTCATTCCTCTCGACATTCTATCGAAAGAGGAATATTACCTTTACTTTCCTTTTACCAAATCATAAGTAAAAACCCCCATTTTAAAATATTCTCTGTATAGGCAAATATTAATAATAATCATCATAAAGTGCCGGCTGGCGTAGGCTTCAGGCTTTCCACAATCTCGGTCTTTGGTTTTTTCTGGATCCTAATACAAAAATTATATTATACACCTGCTTTTTTACACCTGAGAGAAGTGAGGAGTCTCGTTCATGTCAACGAACCCGGCAAGCTAATACAGGAAAGTACTCTTACTAATAATTTACATAAATTAAAAAAAAAAAATTGTGAAACATAAACAAAATTAACCCCAAAAAATGGCCATCACTTTTGACACTCTTTCTTAATCAAGATTCTGCCTGTCACACCCTTTTCCACAGCCTGTGTCAATTTGATAAAACAATTCAGATGCACACCTTCCCGTGGTGAGTTTCTATATATTTGAATAACGAAGACACAAAAAATAGGGTTGCACGATTTATTGCCTGGCATATTTCGCTGCATCTCGTCAGGTACATACTGCAGAAATCTGAAAATATAAAAAAAAATAAAATTACACAAGAGTAATGAAGCTTACATAAAAGAATAACGAAAAACAAATGCCTACACAAAATACAATAAATAAACACGGAGAAAACCCTCCAGTGACTACATTGTTAATTAGGTCATGACACACCCTATAAAAAAATAAAAAATGCGTCAAGTTAGGCCTCGCCGCCCCGGACGCAAAAGATATATGGCACAACGTTGTCCGTTTAAAAATAAACAAGCCATGGTAATAGAAGGCAAATAATAAACAGTTGGCGGCCATTTTAAAAATTTTTAAATTTGGTCACGGCACACCCTATAAAAAAAAAAAATAATACGTCAAGTTAGGCCTCGCCGCCCCGGACGCAATGATATATGGCACAACGTTGTCCGTTTAAAAAAAAACAAGCCATGGTAATAGAAGGCCCAAAAAATAAACAGTTGGCGGAGATTTTAAATTGTTAATTAGGTCACGGCACACCCTATAAAAAAAATAAATAATACGTCAAGTTAGGCCTCGCCGCCCCGGACGCAATGATATATGGCAAAACGTTGTCCGTTTAAAAAAACAAGCCACGGTATAGAAGGCAGAATTTCTCAAGTTTCCAATCTTAGGGCCGCGATAAATCCCGGGCTTATCAGTTAATTTATCATTGGACTTCCTGGTATTTTAAATTTCATCACCATATAATTCATAACTCCGCTTAGAATCAACGTACAGTCTTCGTTGAGATACTGTTGGATTCGTCTTGTCAAGCTCTATCTAACTGGTATGATTTCATAAGTAAAACCCAATTCTTAAATATTTACCAAAATTGCTAGTATAAAATTTTACTAATAAACGTATTTATTAATTTAACATCGCATTTGACTGGGATTGTTCATTGTATAATAAAGTTTCATGATGAAAATCTACAAAATACACAAGGTGTTTGCAAAGTTAAAGTCTCACTACACTTTGTATGTGCAACAGCTGTTTGTTGGAGAGTATGTCAGTATATGAGTAATTTACTTTTTATTAATTTTAATTTCCGTTTGCGAGACTTTATTAAAGATAACATATAAACAGTGTTAAAGTGTTAAGAACACCCTGTGCTTACCTAACTAATAATATTCACACCACGCCAGAGAGTGTTTTGACATGTTTGTTGTAGACTGGATCAATTATATTCATCATCAAAGCCATAAGAGGATACTGTAGTCGTTTTATTTCAACAACCTAACAGAATCGTGAAGTGTAAGACCCTCATCCCCATACAACAACAAACCGTCTTTTTTCCCCTTTACCCCGGGAAAATGCGCAGAGAGGGCCAGTTCAAAATTTTGGGGGTTTATGAAAGAAACGACCAAAACTATGATGATCATCATCATCATCCACTTTTGCTGTCAAGCGTCGTGGGGAGGAATAATTTATCTTTCAGTGCCCGAAGGGTGGCACTGAATAGTGTCATTCCGTGTGATTATGCAATGTCTTTTATTTCAACAATCCATTTTCTTCTCGGGCGTTCTTGCTCTCGTATCAGATTTTCTTTGATGTAGCACTAGTAGGCCTACTTACAAGAGGAAATGACACAACAGAAAGGAGGTGAATCCGATAATACCAAGATGAAGTATAAAATAAATCTTTCACTCGAGAAATAAGAAAGAACACAAGAAAGGACAAAAATCAATACATACAAGATTGTTGTACCAGAATAGAGCAATATCATAAGACTGGAAGAGATTATGAAATGTTCAAAGAAATGAAGTTATTGACAAGAAATGTTCAACCTAAATTTGAATGTTATCTGTGACAAGATGGGAAATACCTTAACAGAATCTAGACAAATTCTAGAAAGATGGCAGGAGTACTGCAGTGGAATGTATGATATGCGTATGAGTGACAGTGAGAATATGAATGAGATACATGAGCCAACGACAGCAGAGACAGAACCTGAACCCTCATTAGATGAAATTGCTTGGGCTATAAAGCACCTGAAGAATGGTAAATCTCCTGGATGTGATGAGATACCTGCTGAACTAATTAAAGAGGGAGGAGAAGAAAGCATACACATATATCATGCATTATGTACAAAGATTTGGAAATATGGTATATGGCCAAAAGATTGGAAGAGAACTGTCTTCATTCCAATACCAAAAAAGGGCAACCTGAAATTATGCACCAACTATAGAACTGTTGCCCTGATCAGTCATGCAAGTAAAATTCTACTAAAAGTCATAATGGCAAGACTTCGTAAGAAAATGGAAGAAGAGATTAACGTAGTTCAATCTGGATTTAGACAAGGAAGAGGAACAAGAGATCACATATTCAACATGCGTTTAATAATAGAGAAGTGCAGAGAATTTAATGTAAACCTATACTCATGTTTTGTAAATTATTCAAAGGCATTTGACTGTGTACAGCATCAGAAACTTTGTGAAATCATGAGGACTATGGGCTTTCCATCACATGTAGTAGTACAACTCATAAAAATGCTCTATCTAGACCAACAAGCAGCAGTTAGAATAGATGGCGAGGCATCAGATTGGTTTGACATCAAGCAAGGAGTCCGTCAGGGCTGCGTGCTGTCACCCTATTTGTTTAACCTGTAGGCCTACGCTGAAAATATAATGAGAAATGTAAGAGATGATATAAACAGGGAGCTATATGATGCCCTAAATATCGGCGGTCATGACATACCGGAGATTCGATATGCTGATGATACAGTATTACTATCCACAACACAGAATGGTATGGAAAACCTAATAGCCTCAACCCAATTGAATAGTGAAAATCACAACTTATATCTTAACATAGCAAAAACAAATGAAACAGGAGGTAGAATATCAAGACAGGAAGGTGTAATTTCCTATACTTAGGTGCTCAAAGACAAAGAAGCGCAACACTGACTTTTAATGGGCCAGAGAAGAAAAGGACAATAAGGAGAAATAGAGCAAGAAGGAGCACTGTATATATTCTCCTCTGTTAACAAGAAAAGGGGTAGAATTAGACAGAAGATTCCAGGAGTTCTTAGGGCGGGGGATATACTGTTGTACCCCCCAGACAGAAGATTACACTGCTGGACTGTAACAGGATCAATGAGTTTACACAACAAACTACAGACTAAACAAAACAAATTAAGAACAACAAAATTAGGTTTTATTGACAGAACTGCATGGTTCAGGGACAAACAGGCATCTTGACATATCACATAACTGACATATACAGAAATGGGAACCTATGTCCCCACAGTAATCACTGCTGCCTAACATCGCTATGCACATGACTAGGTACCCATCTCCACAAACCAACAAGGACATGGCAACAACAGAGCCTCAACGTAAACAACAACGGTAACAGCAGGTATGGACTCTCTATTGTAATCATCTCAGGACTCATGGACAGTTGGTACACACAGAAATGGGAATTTGAAATCCCACAGTTGGAGATAGTTAGTTAGTTAGTTATCAGTTGGGGTATCTTCGTTGCACTCCGGACATGTCCATAGGTGCTCAGATCCTCCCCCCAGCATATGCATCAGCGTCCGGTGGCTAATAGTGCCAGTTCTGTGTTGGTTGACGAGGCGCTTTGTTTTCCCGATGTACCTCTCGCGTCACAGTTGTAGATAACTGCTGCCTAGCACTGACTACAGGGGCGGTCCTAAATGACAGTGAAACCTCAATCATGTTCAGTTGAGTCGAAGGGCACCCTCAATACCCACACAAGACACCCGCATCACATCAGTCGACCTGGGATCAGATACAGCGAAAAACCATAACATAACGAATAACAAAACTATAACCTAACAGCAGAGATATAGTGGCATAAACAGGTATAAACAGTTACGAATGGGTATACAAAAGGAATGTGAGTGGCCTACGACATTAACCAGAGCTGGGGCTCAAGTGTGCTCTACAAACCACAACATGGCCAGGGGGTCACTACCAAGAGTGGGCTTACAAATTGCCAGTCATTTTGATGGATTTCCTCGGTCCTCGTGTGTGGGCCACACAAGCCAGTCATGGTTAAATCTAGAGGCATTTGTGACTCCCTGCTCTGGTCCAGTGACTGGGGAGGGCTGGTTAAAGCCTCCCTATTCTATACTACAGCGATCTACATAATCGCTCCTTCGGCCACGGTTGTCTGGTTTTGAGAGACCGGGGAACTGACACGCGCCTCTATTTATCCTTGCTTCCAGAGCGGCTTCCCATCATGCCCCAGGGCACTCAAGGGATGCTGGTATTGGTAGCATCATCAACATCATGTGTCGCGTCAGGCTATCACACAAAGATAATGCATACAGATAAAACTACCATGGAGAAAGAAATATAGGCCTACATTAATGGGGAAAAATTGGAGGTGGTGGAAAATTTTGAATATCTTGGGTCATTGATTACCAACAACGGGGACACAATGAAAGAATTAAACGGCGACTATCAATTGCTCTTCAAAGACTAAAACAGCTGAATAAATTATGGAGTGGGACAGACAGAACTACAAAAATTAGATTTTTAAGAGCATGCATCTTTCCCATTGCAACATACGCCTGTGAGACATGAACACTTACTAAACAAGCTGAACAGCGCATAAACGCCTTTGAATATAAGTGTTATAGACGAATTCTAAAAATATCTTGGGTAAAGAAAAGAACAAATGCATCCATACTTCAAGAGTTGAATATTGAAGAAGGTTGGCTATTAAAGACGATAAAGAAAGAAAATTGAAATATTTTGGTCACTTGAAACGTCACGAAAGTTTGGAGAGAACAATAATGGAAGGGTATATGCCTGGGAAGAGAGGAAGAGGAAGGCCAAAGAGAAGATGGGTGCAGGATGTGGCGGATGATCTCCAGATTGGTGTATCAGACGCGGGACATCTTGCTTGTGATCCAGAGGTTTTCCGGAGGGTTGTTATGGGAGCGAGGTTCTGCAAAGGACATGCTACTGAATGAATGAATGAGCACTAGTACTAGTAGCTGATGAGGTGTTGTATTCTATCTAACGAGATTTAATATTCTGTCTTTCAATAGTTTTAGTTTAGTTTTATATATGTGGCACAAGGTGTTGATCTCACTGTATGTCTGATAACATCATTTCTTATTCGGTCTGGATAGTTAAGTTGGCACCTCTCCTCACGCATCTCATATCGAGGGTGTGATTTGGATAATGTCCTTGTAGCGTAGTAATCAACATTAGGACAGTTAATAAACACATTTACACGTATTGATTGACGCTTTTAGAAGTGGAGGAAAGGAAGTAGAGCTTAGAGGACAATGACATGTTAGACAACATAAACATTGAAAGCTATAGTTTACCACGCTGGATTCGAACCTGTTGCCTCCAAACGGTGACTGCGCGTTGCTACAGGAACAGGTGTACTTCCACGCACGACCATCTAGCTGCAGCAAGGCGCTGTCGTCATTTGGAGGTGACAAGTTCGAATCCTGTTGTGATAACTATAGCTTTAAATGTGTATGTTGTCCGGTGTGTCCTCTTATTTCTTTCTTTCTGTTTCGGTCTCTTGCTTTGAACTCAAGCGTAGTCACTACACACGTTACTACTTCCAGAGCGGCGGACTGAGTTTTGTGTGTAGGTTGGCGTTCCCAATTACCAGTGTCTCTCGCCACTCCGACTTCTGAGATAGTGTGTCATTTAACCTCTACTTTTAATTGAGACACCAGGACTGGTAGAATCTTGATATTTGCAGATGATGTACTGGTGTACAGACAGGAAGGACAAATGGAAAGAGATGGTAAAAGTACCGGAAGACATGTCGGACTGGCACAAGGTAATATAGTAACACTAGGTCGTGAGTGCAGAGAATGGCAGCACATAATTTGCGATGCAACAACTGATCTATGGCAACACACATCAAAGTGGCATAGGTGATCTACACCGATGAGTCATCCATTCAGTAGCATGTCCTTTGCAGAACCTTGCTCCCATAACAACCTTCAGAAAACCTCTCGATCACAAGCAAGATGTCCCGCGTCCGATACACCCATCCGGAGATCATCCTGCACCCATCTTCTCTTTGGCCTTCCCCTTCCTCTCTTCCCAGGCATATAACCCTCCATTATTGTTCTCTCCAAACTTTCGTGACGTTTCAAGTGACCAAAATATTTTGATTTTCTTTGTTTTTATCGTCTGTACCACCATCATCATCTGTACCACCATCATCGCCCGTGTGTTGCCGGGGCCCATACGGGGGAGCAAAGAATAGTAACACTGTTGCCTACCATGCACGTCGTAAGAGGCGACTAAGGAGGCTATGGTTCCGTCGCCCTGCTACTGAGTGAGTGCGTGGCGCGACACTGTGAGCTGTGAAGTTTCGCGTGGAATGCTTTTGCATCTGTCCGCGATTGTTTTTCGCGTGATCTGCATGTTCGGAACGATGACGGCCTACTGTTGCTGGATTGACTGGTTTGCCTTTTCGGTTCACGAGTGCATTTTTCAGGAGACTCCTGGGAGTCATCGCTGTAGCTATGGAGTTTGTGCTTTGTGCGGCGCTTTCGGTGGGTCGCCCTGCAGAAAGAGACCGAACCATATGGGATAAAACCCCGGTCAATGAAGTCTTTCTGGTGACTGCCGTTTTCATCGACGATGAACTGTATTTTTCGTGGAGGACTTTTGTGTTGGCATTCTGGCGGCGGCATTATGCACAGTGTACCTGTGCGGGCTGTTGGCTTGCCGACACTCCTGTCTATTCCATTGTTCACATGGGGCAGTGAGGAGCATTTTGTGATATTCACTGGCACAGGAACGGAGCAATATGGGGACGACCCGTTGCCGTGAAGTTGGAACCGCGTCTAACTAACTAACTAACTAACCACCATCATGCTTGCGCCCACTCATGCTTCGTCGGTGCATCCACTGTGATTGCTCGGATGCCTCTGCCGGACAGGTTGCCGTCCTTACCCTCCTGCCTCCGTCCCCCTTATTTCTATGTGCTCACTGAACCGTAACACCTATCATCCTGTCGTCATCTTCCATCTTGCCCCGTCGGTTGGGTATAAAAAGAATACATCGGGGATATTATGAGTTACTCACGGATCGGAGCTGTGAGGTGAGTATGAACATTTCTTTTCAATTCTCATTTTCTCTTCATTGCTTTCATTTTTTTATCCTTTTGTTCTTCTCGTCCTGTCGTCACCTTTTGATGTAGTCACAGGAGATCTCCGTTGACTATATGTTGTGTTTGTGAATGTGTTTGTTTGCTGATGAAGGCTAATCGCCCGCAACGTCCTGTATGTGTCGTAAATCTGTTATGTAAAACTGTACTACTTTGTGTCACTTTATTGAGGAACAGACATATTAGTTGGGGTTTCATTGCCAAGGCTAATGGGCGATGCTGAAAAGGGAGAGTCTGGCATATGACACTATAATCTCCAGCATAGAGAATGGAGGTGGAAACAGTCACAGCAGCCTCCCCGGTGTTGGAGGAGAACTCTGAAACATGCATTATATTCATTACGTACTCACGGAGTATGCCTAGTAAGGTGGAGAAAGGAACGTTTTGTGTAGAATGGCTTGCGTCCGCTTCAGGGGTCACAGATTGTGAGATTGAATGGATTTTCTGCGCTGGTGGGCGGGAGTGCGGGGAATGAACAGACTGATAGGCTGGCAGGAAATGCGCCTCTCGGTGGTAGATTACCTATGGACAAAAGAGAGATGGTCAAGCACCGAGTGGAGCAAGCGGTGAAACAGAGTGCAGTGATGTCGGCTCTTAGCTCAACTCAACCTCTACTCATTTCTCTACTTCTATGAGGGCCAATCAATACTTGTGTATGTCTCGATGCGCTGATTATCATGCGCGTGTTGATACTTAGTTAATTAGTTAGTCGACAGATCATCCTCATTGCACATCGAACCATTCAGTCCTATAAGTGCTCGGATCCCCTCCTCAGCAAATCCCGCAGCGTAGTAGCGGCTAACGACACCAGTTCTGTGTTGGTTTATCAATCTTCTTTGGCTTTCCTGCGTAGTATTCTTGTTTGGCCACCCCTCTTTTAATTTGCTAGTTCTCGCAGTCTGGCCATGGTTGTAGATTCACAGTCATCACTTGGTTCTCGCTAAAGTCTTACTTCTCGTAGAGCATTCAGAATGTCAGCCTGGTCCATGACACGCCCGCCCTCAACAGTAGCCTTACCTGCGAGCTTCTCAGCCCGCTCATGTCCTTGTACTCCCGCATGCCCTGGCACGAAGATGAAACTAATCTTTGCCAGCCGAGACCTGCTCCAGAGACAGCAACCATTCTCTTCGGATCCACCCCATCTCTATCCTCTTGAGCATGCTCATGAGTCGCTAAGGAAACATGCCCTGGTGAATGTCTGTGTCTCGAGCCATGTTATTGCTTTACTTACTGCCATGACTTCCATAGTCAGGCTACTTGTAGTCTCAGCAAAAGCACCAGAGTCCTCCTTCACAATTTTCCCTCCGGCCTGAGCCGTAAAGGCCGATGAGCTTCTCACATGCGGACGCCGACCCATCTGTGTAATTGACAGCATCACCGTCCAGCGAATTCTCGAAAATCAACGCTTGTACTTCCGCCTCCATAGCAGCCGGATTTTTTGGTCTGAATTTTCTGTCTAGTTGGATGCAAACTGAAAAGGACGTGCAGAAATCTGTTGGCACTTGTACCCACTCCTCGCCACGCATGGAGGCATGGAGGAATATTATCAGCAGAGTTTGATCCAGAACACCAAAGACCGAGATCTGTGGAGAGCCATGAACGCCTACGCCAGCCGGCACGGCACTTGATGATGATGATATCCTATGGAAAAGTCTTGAAAGTCAAGTGCATTTTTCTCTGAGACACGGAGACTCTCGTGCTTTGTGTGATGCTTTCTGCAGTCGCCCTGCGGAAAGAGACTGAGCCACATAGGATAAGACCCGGTGCAATGAAGCTGATCCTCTCAATCCTCACAACATTCCATCGAAAGAGGAATGTGGCCTGTACTATCCTGTTGCCAACAAATGCATAATAAAATATATATCTTACCAGGTTTGTTAGCAATGCGACAGACTTTTAATAAATAATAAACAATGGCGGCCATTTTTAATTGTTAATTTAGGTCACGGCACATCCTATCCAAAAATAGATAATATGTCAAGTTAGGCCTTGCCACCCCGGACGCAATGATATATGGTACTTCTTCTTCTTCTTCTGCGTTCATCCGGAGTTTTTTTTTCTTTTTCCGGACGTGATTGCATTGTGCCTGTTTACAGCAGAGCTGCGTTCTTGCGCCGTTAGGCCGACACATCCGACTTCTGCGGGCATTTGTTGATCGGGATAACCTTCCCGGTGATATATGGTACTACGCTGTCCGTTTAAAAATAAATAAGTCACAGTAATAGAAGGCAGAATTTCTCAGCTTCCAATTTATTGAGCCGCGATAAATTCTCCCTCATTACTTAGGACCTCTTTACACTTCCTGGTTCTAAATTACGTCACAAACAAATTCATAATCCGCTTAAAATTACCGAACACTCTTCGTTGAGATACGGTTGGATTCACCTTGTCAAGCTGTATCCAACTGTTATGATTTCATAAGTAAAAACCCCAATGGTTAAATATGACCAAAATTGCTATGTCAACACATTCTCCGGCGTGGTGTGAATATTATTATTAGTTATGAAACAAAAGAAAAAGCAGCGGCCTGCAGCAGGATATCGTATATTCTTTTTTCGTTCGCTTGAAATATGTCTATAACTGCAATGTTGTCTCTTGTATGAATTGAACTGTCTTTTTCAGTTCACACAGTGGTCCATAGAGTTATCTTCCACTGTCGTCTCTCTAGGCCAGAAGGTTTGCCTAGATATGTTATATTTTGGGCAGTCTTGGAGTATGTGCTCTGCTGTCTGCGACGCCAATCCACATGTACACATGGCTGTTTCACCAATCTTGAATTTTGTATACATGTGGTTGCGTAATCTATTGTGCCCTGTTCTGAGGCGCAGAATAATGACTTGTTCTGGTCTGTCCATAACGTGGTAGTCATCTTGAGCAGGTTTTGGTGGCTTTCTGACTGATTTGATCATTCTTTTCTTTTGGTGGTATGTAACGGCACATCAGGCTGTTCTTCTTTGGCTCCTTCCTTAGCCAATTGATCAGCTCTGTCGTTTCCGGGTACTCCACAGTGGGATGGTATCCACTGTATGGTGACCTTATGCTGACTGCTAAGTTCAGAAAGTAGTGTCCTTAGTACTGGCAATTTCCCAGACAGGAGCGCCTCGAGTACTGATTTTGCATCTGTCAATAGCACCACAGGTTGTGTACCATTGCTGGTATTTAGTAATTTCTCTGTTGCTATCTTGATTGCCTCAATTTCAGCATCGTAGTTATGGCAGTACTTTCCTGTCGGTACTCTAGCTGTGTCCCTAGTATTATTTGGGTATTCTATGTACACTCCCGCTCCTCCATTTCGAACAGCATTTTGTGCTGACCCATCTGTGTAGACTCGGATCCAGAGGTCCTGTGGGTATTCTTCATCAAGGAAGCTGAGAGTGGCTGTTCTGCGCTGCACACTGTTCTGTTCTTCCTTGTCAAATATTCCTCTCACTTTTGTCTGGATTTGTAATGATAGTCTATGCTCATCTTTCCATGGAGTTCGCTCTGGAATAGTTGTTAGGGGGATACCAACTGTGGGCAGATCGGTGGTTTCTCTGCAGAGTCGTTTGGCCTGGTGGATAAAACTACTTCTTTTCAACCGCCCCATAGCTAGTTTTCAAATCTGTTCTTCATAGGGTGGCCTGGCAAGCTGAGGAACTTTTTCTGCTTGTATTAGCGTTTTCGTATCTCTGCGCTCACTCAGTGCTTGTGTCCTCCCCATCTTCTCCATTTCCACTATAGGGGTTGATCTCATCCCTCCTGTGGTGACTCTAAGTGCTTGATTTTGCACTTTGTCCAGCTCTTGTAGTGTGGTTTTTGATGCCGAACACCATGCAGTTGACCCGTATTCCAGGTTGGGTCGTATGCTCTGTTGATAAACTTTGCTAAGTATTTTCCCACTGGCTCCCCATGTGGTTCCACTTAGCTTTCTCAGGATGGCTATTTTCCTTCTGGCTTTTGCTACTGCTTTGTTGATGTGCTTTCTCCATGTCAGCCTGCCATCAAATGTTACTCCAAGGTATGTTGGTTCTTTATCTTCTCTTAGGGGTGTTCCATTTATCTGGATGGTCCCCTGCCTTTTGTTTTGGAGAGAGGGTAATAGGGTGGTGCTGCACTTGTCAGTGTTTATGCTGACACCCATCTATTTGCCCATGCAACAAATGTATCTACAGCTCTTGTAGCTAATCTGGTGGCCACTGATGCATGTTCATTTGTGCTCCATAGAACCAGGTCATCGGCGTACATTGCGCTTTAATTTCCATGCGGTAGATTAGCAACGAGATCATTGATGAAGATTAGAAAGAGTGTGGGGACAAGACTCCGCCCTGGGGAACTACGTGACGCAGTAGTACTTTCTTGCTCTTTAGTCCGTCTATCTGTACTCGGGCTCTTCTGTTGTGCAAGTATGCTTTCACCCATTTGTACATTCTTCCATTGACTTTGCAGTTTCTCAGTTTATTCATCAGACCTTCTTTCCAGACTTTGTCAAAGGCTTTCTTCAATCTATCCATGCCGCAAGCACCAGCTTCTTCTCTTGGAATGCATCCTCAATTTCTTGAGAGAGTAGGTTGTCTGATCTTCCGTAGAGTAGCACTGCCTAAAGCCAGCCTGCTGTGGCACAAGGATGTTTTTACTTTCAATGTACCACTGCAGTCTGTGATTGATGATGCGCTCCAGTGTTTTGCAGAGACAGCTGGTGAGGCTAATTGGTCTGTAGCTAGAGGCAATGGAACTATCTTTCCCTGATTTTAGGAGGGGTATCATGATTGCTTCTCTCCAGGCTTGTGGAACACTGCCTAAGGTCCAGCTGTTATTGAAGATCTGCAGCAGCTTTGCTTTGGCCTCTGTTCCTAGGTTCCTGTATCATTTCATTGGAGATACCATCAGCTCCTGGTGACTTTCTCATTTTCAGTTTTGATATGGCTAGCTCCAGTTCGCTGATTGTGATGGGTGCCTCCAGAACCTCATGTACTATTTCCTTCTGTCCTGTATGTTGCGCTTTCTCTTGTAATCTCCTTGTTGTTTCTCTGGACTGATTTTGATATTGTTATCTTTGTGCGAATGAGTCCGCAAAATGGTCAGCTGCTTGCTTTCTTGTTAAGATGTTTCCATCCTTTATGTAGTGCAATTTTTGAGTTTCTCCCTGTGCCCTCATCGTTAAGTTGTTTTATTAGCTTCCACAATTTCCTTGTGTCTCTTTCAAAGTTCAGAGACTCTGCTTTTTCCTGCCAGCTTTTCCGTCTAGCCTGCAGCTTGGCCCTTTGAAATTTGGCTTTTGCATGCTGGAATTTATTTTGGTGCTACTTGGCTGGTGTGTGGCCTCTGCTTGCTTTCTACATACTTCCACATCATTATGCAAACTGTTCCAGTTCACTACTCCAGTAGGGTTATATTGTTTACGGGCTCCTCTTGGTACTGTTTCTCGCGCTCTGCCTGTAGTATGCATTTCCCAAACTCTTCAACTACTTTATTTATTCTTTCTCAGTGTTCAGGTTCTAACCAGTATGCTGGTGCGATTGCTTGTACACTGCCCAGTCTGCTTTCTTGTAGTTCCACCTCGAGAGGGTGCTGCTTTCACTTACAAGCTCATTTTCTACAGTTAGAAAGACTGGTCGATGGTCACTGCCACCTAGTTGTTTCCCAACAATTCGTGTAATGTTCCACTCCAGGTCTGGTGAATGAAAAGCCAGGTCAGGTGTAGTTGTAGAGTGCCATGATCTCGAGTTAGAAAGTATGTGGTGTCGGACTGGCTGTTAACCAAGATGAATCTATTCTCATCCGCCATTCTGCCAGTCTCTCTCCTCTCTGGTCCATGTGATCATAGCCCCAACTCTGCGAGTGGCTGTTGAAATCGCCGCACACAATCATTTTTTTCTGTTAATGGTAGTGTGTGTCCAGTGCTGTGGACGGTCACTTGGACAGTAGTAATTGATCAGATGTATGTCGTATAGCCTCGTTTTAAGTTTAAGTGTCTGATACTCAGCCCCTTCCATATAGACTTCGATTGAATAAGCAGTGATGTTATTTTTACAAGGGTAAGTATCCACCTTTTCGCCTGTCCTTTCGGTCAGATCTGTACACTGGTAGCCTCTGATTTTGAAGGCTATATTTTCGTTGAGGTGAGATTCTTGCATAGCAACATATGCTTCCTTTTTCTTTGTCCAGGATGTTTTCTAATTCTACTTTTTGTTGCTGACTCCCTCGCATTCCAGTGCATTATTTTAAGTCTTAGTTTAGTATGGCCAGCTGTTCTATTCTCATGTCCACTGGCTCCACAGGACATCTGAGAAGGACCTCCAGTAGTTGGGGTTGGACCCTTTCGAGACATAGGGCCCGGCACTGCACCTGCCTGGGGTCCAAAGCAGGGCGAGCACCATAACGTTTAGCAGCAGTCGACATATTCCATTTTGCGTAATTGCGTGGCATCCTGATTTCTGTGGTGCGCCTCCTGGCTGGTTGCCTCCGTCTTCAGCACCTTTCCTTTGCTAGAGCAGACTGTGGTCTCACTCGAGTTTAGATGTGTACACACGCACACACGTGTCTGCACATGCATGTATGTGTATACACATCTAGAGCACACTGGTTATTTTCCCGGCGCCAGATACTCGCCGTCGCCACTTCTCTGTTAGTTAAAACAGTTCCGCCACGTGAAGGCCAGGAGTTGGACTTTTGCTGCAGAGGTTATGTATTCACAGAGCCATTGGGGTATTTAAGCAATGTTGGGCGCTCACCCCAACACTGCGCCCCGGCTACATACAGCAATTTTTAAAAATGTTAGAATTATCGAACTTTGCCGTCGGGGTGGGGGGAAATCGATCTTGATTTTGGGCGCGCTATTTCTTGAGACTAACGATTCACTTCGGTTGTTACCATGTATTGCAAGAATTTTAAATTTTTTGAAAGTAGCGTGGTACGACAAAAGGGGAATCTACTCTGATCTTTGCAGTATTGGTCCTTCTGCTTGCGCCAAAAGTTTGAGCCGACAAAGCGTTTTTTTTGGAATTTCTTGGAGTTATTCACGAATAGTAAAACAATCTGTCTGTCGCTTATTTTCCCGGGAGGAAAGTGGAATCAACAAGCACATCTTCAAATTTTTATCTTTTTGGGGTTATTGACTGACTTCTGTCTACACTCCTCCCTTCTGTCTTCCCTTCCATATATCTATTCCTTTCTCTCTCTATTATTCCCTCAACACATACTCCGAAACAGCCTTTCAACGATTAATAAAAAATTTTTAATAAAACTATGTCTGGTGTAGTATGGACTGTGTAAGCGTAGTTGATAGTGTATTTATTTTGGTGCAAGAATGAACTCGTAATGTCTAGCAGCGGTATCACATCTCGCCCAATCATTCTGCCAAAACCCCAC
>JACEFZ010028000.1:200000-238568 GCA_014155875.1 Cepaea nemoralis | reverse complement strand
CACGGGGTCTTCTTGTGCTGTTTTGTTTTTGTGTTTATTTGTTGTTGTTTTTAAAATAATTGTGTGTTTGAAGAGAGTACACGGAAAAAGGAATGGGAATGGTAAGGTTGTGTGGGGGGGGGGGGGGGGGGGGGGAGAACGAACAAACTTTATTTTAAAAGGGTAACAAATTGGGCACGCAGGCCCGTCTTACATTCGGCCCTTTCGATCACTCATCTTTCATTCATCAAATGTACATGTTACATTTACATAGGGGGGAAAAAAACCATTGTCAAATGGATTTTGCTAAGCATAAACAATGCATATTACGCATGGTACATTCACATGGGGAAAAAAAAACATTGTCAAATGAAAGTTGTAAACATAAACAGTGCATATTGCAATGTTGTGAGACACATCCCCCACCCACACATACCTCCACGCACTCACACAGACTCAGGCAAACATACATGCCGCCACCCACCCATTGATCCCACACACCCATCCCATAACCGACACGCACACACCCACCCACATATTCGCAACCACCCAGCAAAACACACATCACAAAACCACACACATACCCCCGTCAACCCACACATCCCGCACCTATCCACACATACATCCCGCACCCTCACAATGAGATGCACAGAAAAAAATTCAGTACAAGTGGTAAAAGAGACCATATGTATGCACAGAAAACAGATCAGTTAAAGAGGCAATATGTATCCATTGAAAGCAGTTCAGTAAAAGAGACCATATTTATGCACAGAAAACAGTTCAGCAAAAGAAACTATATGTATGCACAGAAAACAGTTCAGAAAAAGAGACTATAAACGGTGAAAAACAAAATGGATTTAAAAGGCAAGACGATCGATTTCATTGCACCGGGTCTTTTCCCACATGTCTCGGTCTCTTTCCGCGGATCAGCCTGCCAAAAGTGGGGCGCAACGTACGAACTCCATAGCTCCAGCATTCTGTCCTGTGCAGGACGCAGCGATCAACCCCAGGTTGAATTTCCACCAGTTGTACGTTCTGTAGTTTGCCAATGCTTTCTGAACTTGCATGCCCTTTTCAGGACGTTGCAATCAACCCCAAGCTCTATTGGCGGTGTGTGAATCACTAGGCAATTTAACGCTCAGTAGTTAGACATTGTCCTCCATGGCGAAAGACTTACGGGCGCGATTCGTAATCCAGCTTACCCGCATTCGAAACACAGCTGCGCGCGATTTGGCAGCAGACCACGTTGCGCTGGGTTGTAACGAATTGGTATGGGAGCCGGTCGTTCAAAAAGCAATGTCAAACTACTGAAGGTAAACTTGCCAAGTCATCAACGACAGCAGTAAAATGCTGGCGTTGACAGCGATGTCCTGTAAATAGGATATGCAAAAAAAAAAGAAAGAAAGTTAGCCATTATACGTATTGGCGTTACCTTTCCTCTGGAGTAAACTAGGCAGGCCGAGAGAGGGATCATGCTGCATGGGCAACACATGTTAGTTGCATATCCTTTACAGGACGTCACAGTCAATCCAAGCATTTCTTGGAAAGTTTACGTTCAGTAGTTTGCCATTGCTTTCTGAACAGCCGGCACTCATACCAGTTTATTAAAACCAACGCGAGGCAGTCTGCTGCCAAATCGCCCGCAGCTGTGTTTCGAACGCAGTTTGAGATATCAGGAACTGCGTCCTTAACCCATTCGTCACAGAGCCGACAACATATGGTCTCTAAATTCAGCCCAGGTTTTGTGCTACGTGGAGGTCAACTCCATTATTTCAAAACTATCATCTGTTAAGAAGGCAAGGTGCCAGTTTGCCATTGCTTGAACGAGAAGTCAACGCTATGGTCCACTAACCAGTGTATGGAATGAGCGAGATAAACCTCTCAGCCACGCCGACCTCGACAAACTGCATGCCACTGACACAAAATGTTAGTCGCGGTTCCATATTCACGACAACGTTGTGGCAACGCATTATGCCCCGTTACTGTGCCAGTGAATATCACAAACAATGCTTCTCACTGCCCCATGTGAAAAGTGGAACAGACAGGAGTCTTGACACGCCAACCCCCCGCACAGGTACACTGTGCATAATGCCACCGCCAGAATGTCAACACAAAAGTCCTTCACGAAAAATACAGTTCATCGTCGATGGAATCGGCAGTCCCCTCTGCCGTACGTCCACCTTGACGAGGTAGAGGGGCTTCCGCGTTCCAATGACCCCAAGAGCTATGCCGACGGTAGCACAGCTACTGGTAGGGTCACCCATGTCGGACAGGTCAAGGGAGAGGGACCAGACGAAGAGACTCACAAACCTGATGCCTTGTAGGTAGACTGGGGACAGTCAAAGGCTAGGGAAAGCATCCCGAAAAATGCTTGTCGAAATCGGATGTACTGAGCCACAGGCTCGACAAAGAATTGCAACGTAACTTTATCATTTCATGATGCCACAAATGAAAATTAATCGTTATGGTGCTAATCCCGTGAAGTCCCATCAGGCGGTGATAGTGCCGGGCCCCCTGCCTCGAGGGGGTCCACCCATGACTACTGGTGGTCACCTTCTCCTGTGCTGTGGAGTCAAGGCACAGAGGAGTAGGTTAAGAGCTATTGACCAAACACCCCGGACACTCAACATACTACAGTGGAATGCCGAAGGAGTTTATAACAAGAAAGTCTCCCTGACACAGCATCTTCATAAAGATAGAATAGATGTGGCATGCATTCAAGAGACACACCTCAACGCCAAGCGCAAATTTTCAGTCAGGGGATATCAGGCCACACGTTTCGACCGCGAAGGACACAAAGGAGGAGTTCTAATACTTACACGAAATACAATACCTTGCAGCGAAGTATCTGTGATCTCTGACAACCAAACAGAAATTATAGGTGTTGATATAATGATAAAGGACGTGAAAATAAGAATTTACAATCTGTATAGCCCGGCAGATAAGGATCTTACACTCTCAAACATGAAAATAACTGACAAAAATTGCATTATTGTCGGAGACTTTAATAGCCGTTCAGAAAGATGGGGATACCCAGATACTGACAAAAGAGGAGATGAAGTGGAGGACTGGGAAATAGACTCAAATCTCTATCTACTCAACAAAGCGGATGACACACCGAGCTTCTACTCCAGAAGATGGATTACCACTTCTACTCCAGACTTAGCTTTCTGCACAGGAGACATCCTCCACAAAATCGATCGCCATGTGCTTGACCAATTAGCAGGTAGTGACCACAGACCAATCAAGCTTGTAATGAATATGGAGTATATTCCACAGGAGCAAAAGCCTTTGCCCCGCTGGAATTACAAACGAGCAGATTGAGACAGATTTGCCATACTAACAGACAAATATTGTGAAAACATAAATACACGATATGGCAACATGAAGCAAATGGTGGAAAGTCTAAACAGAGCAATAATACAGGCAGCCACTGAGTCTATTCCAAGAGGAGCGAGAAAAAATTACAAACCATTTTTTTTTAAGTCGCGGTTCCAACTTCACGGCAACGCATTGTCCCCATATTGCTCCGTTCATGTGCCAGTAAATATCACACAAAATGCTCCTCACTGTTCCATGCGAACAATGGAATAGACAGGAGTGTCGGCAAGCCAACAGCCAGCACAGGTACATTGTGCATAAAGCCGCCGCCAGAATGCCAACACAAAATCCTCCACGAAAAATAGTTCAGTTTATCGTCGATGGAAACGGCAGTCACCAGAAAGACTTCATTGATTCGGGTTTTATCCCATATGCTTCGGTCTCTTTCCGCAGAGCGACCCACCGAAAGCGCCACACAAAGCACGGACTCCGTAGCTACAGCGATGACTCCCAGGAGTCTCCTGAAAAATGCACTCGTGAACCGAAAAGGCAAACCAGTCAATCCAGCAACAGCTGGCAGTCATCATTTCGAACATGCAGTTCACGCTAAAAACAACCGCGGACAGATGCAAAAGCATTCCACACGAAATTCACAGCTCACAGTGTCGCGCCACGCACTCACTCAGTAGCAGGGCGACGGAACCATAGCCTCCTTAGTCGCCTCTTACGACGTGCATGGTAGGCAACAGTGTTACTATTCTTTGCTTCCCTGTATGGGCCCCGGTAACACACGGGCGTAAACTTGTCAAACCATACTGGACTGAAGAACTACAAATTTTGGAGGACAAAGTTGAAGATGCCAGGAAGACAGCAGAGAGAGAGAACAAACAACTGAAGCGAACATCTCTATCAAAGCCATCTCAGCAAAATATAAAAGAACAGTAAATCAAACAACAAGAGATTGTTGGAGGGAAAAAACAGAAAACCTGAATTTTGACAGGGATGGAAACAAACTATGGAAACTAGTGCTTGCTTGCTTGTGTTCGTTGGCTTGAGCTCCAACGCGAAGTCCTGTATGTCGGATGAAGGCATCCTGTTGTCCAACATCAGTGTGATGTCATACAGGACCTGAGTTTTGCGTGAGTATCCGTTGTCCCATGTCTGGCTTATTGGTGTGCAGACTGGTGGTTCCTCGCCGTACAGGCAGACACTCTCCGACTTCGGAGGAATCGGCGATCCTACTGACTTTAGCCAGGACCCCGAAGGGACCTGTTGCCCAGGACGCTCGACGAGGAAACTAGTGAAAGCCGTGAACAATGAAGGACCTAGAAACAAACAAATAACAATTAAACAAGGAAATGTCTTGCTTACAGGAAAAAAAGGCTGCAAATGCACTAATGGAACACTATGCCAGTGCAAACCACATTGAAATTACAACCGAACAGAAGAAAGCAATCAAAGATAAACAGATACATCATAGTAATAATACCTCTTTGAACGCTATCTTGAGCAGAGCAACCAGACAGACATGGGAGGCCGAAATCTGGCCAAGGAGGTCACCTCAGACCGATGCAAGGCCCAGAACACTTCGGATGAAGACACAGTGACAGTGGAAGAAATCAAGGCTGTACTTCGACGATCAAAAAACAGCGCTCCAGGTCCTGATGGCATAAGATACGACGACATCAATAAGTGTACCGACAATGAGCTAGAGAAACTAGCAGACATGTACAACAACAGTATAGGGAGTGCTAGCATCAAGGAGGAATGGTTACACAGCTATCTGATTCCCTTGCCGAAGCCTGACAAAGACCACACAAAAATTCAGGGATATCGAATTATAACCATGCAGAATACAATAGGCAAGCTGCTGGAGAAGGTAATTGCCAGAAAGATATCAAGCCAGCTAGAGAGGCAAGGTGTTTTCCCACCTACCCTGGGTGGGTACCGTCCAAAAAGAGAAACCTGGACCAATGCAGCAGTCTTTGCCCATGATGTCTATGAAGGTTTCCACTCAGGCACTTGAAACCGTTGACTGCAGCGATTGATCTTGAGGACGCATACAACAGAGTACCATTGGATTTTTTAATGTTTCAGCTTCTTGAACTAAACGTAAGTCCATTCCTCCTTAGTTGGATCGCTGCAGCCCTCTTCCAACGGAAAGTAGTTTTTAGATGTGGCAGTTGGACTTCGGAACCAACAACAATATATCCTGGCCTACCACAGGGATCACCATTATCTCCGGTACTGTTCAACGCCTACACAGTGAGAATCACCAGTGAGCAGATCACTGGACCTGGCAGGACATTGTCATATGCCGATGATGTTTTAGTGTATCGTCAGGGTAAGGATAGAGAGCAGGTTGCTGTGGAACTACAAACCGAACTCAATCGCATAAGTACTTGGTGTGATGAAGCTGGGGCAATGGTCAACCCAACAAAGGCAACAGTGACTTGGTTCTCGTTGAATAATCATATTGTCAACACTCCAACACCAACTGTAATGCTGTGTTCAGAGACGGTGGAAAGAACGCAGGCAATGAATTACCTGGGGATACGGTTTGATCGAAGCCTTGCTTATAATGTGCACATAGACCAGGTGATAACAAAGGCCAAGCGGGGTTTGGCATGCGATGCGGGTGATGGCGGCAGCAAACTGTGAGCAGCGCCATCTATGTCTTCTGTACGAGGGGCTGGTCATGTCTGTTTTGGAGTATGCAATGGCAATCCTGACTCTCAGCCATAAGCAGATAGAAAGGATGGAAAGGATACAGAATGAAGCTATGCGCATTATTCTTGGATGTACAAGAGATACAGCATGCAGGGCGATGCGCTACTTTCTTGATTTTCCAACCATTGAAGAGAGAATACAAGTTTGCAGGGCACGCGCCTACCTCAGAAGTTAACGCAAACACACAACATCCACTGCATAGTGAAATTAGGAAGGTGAAGGGCAGCAGGTTAAAAAGAGGACGGTCGTGGATGGGTCAAGCCGAAGACATTCTTCAACAGGTGTGTTCACTTGAGGACTTAGAACCTGGCGAGGAGTGGGTGCAAGTGCCAACAGACTTCTGCACATCCTTTTCAGTTTGCATCCAACTAGATAGAAAATGCAGACAAGAAAATCCGGCTGCTGTGGAGGCTGAAGTACAAGCGTTGATTTTCGAGAATTCGCTAGACAGGTGACGCGGTCATCTACACAGATGGGTCGGTCGTCCGACATGTGAGAAGCTCATGGGCCTTTACAGCTCGGGCCGGAGGGAGAATTGTGAAGGAGGACTCTGGTGCTTTCACTGAAACCACAAGTAGCCTGACCATGGAAGTCATGGCAGTAAGTAAAGCAATAACATGGCTCGAGACACAGACATTCACTAGGGCTTGTTTCCTTAGCGACTCAATGAACATGATCAAGAGGATAGAGGAGGGGTCGATCCGAAGAGAATGGTTGCTGCCTCTGGAGCGGTCTCGCCTGGCAAAGATTAGTTTCATCTTCGTGCCAGGGCATGCGGGAGTACAAGGAAATGAGCGGGCTGACAAGCTCGCAGGTGAGGCTACTGTGGAGGGCGGACGCTCCATGGACCAGGCTGACATTCTGAATGCTCTACGAGAAGTAAGACTTTTGCGAGAACCAAGTGATGACTGTGAATCTACAACAATGGCCAGACTGCGAGAGCAGCAAATTAAAAGAGGTGTGGCCAAACAAGAACACTACGCAGGAAGCCAAAGAAGATTGATAAACCAACACAGAACTGGCGTCGTTAGCCGCTACACGCTGCGGGATTTGCTGAGGAGGGGATCCGAGCACTTATGGACTGAATGGTTCGATGTGCAATGAGGATGATCTTTCGACTAACTAACTAACTATCATAGTAATACAGAGACAGCAGCAGAATATATGATGGCAAATCTAACAATGGAAGAAATGGAACGGGCAATGAATACCCTAAAAAAGAAGAAATCACCAGGAAAGGATGGAATCACAAATGAAATGCTAATAGGACTAGACACCAAGGCACAAAAGAAACTACTAGCAGTCCTAAATTACAGCTGGAAGAAAGGAATAGTCCCACAGGCATGGAAGGAAGCTATACTAATACCAGCCTATTAGCGCTAGAGGACTGGTCAAAATCATGGCCAGTGAAGATAAGTGAGGAGAAAACAACATGCACAGTGTTCTCCCTCTCAAATAAAACTCAGCAACCTAAGCTGGTATTGAATGGAAAAATATTGCACCATGAAGAAAATCCAAACTATCTAGCAGTCACCTTTGATCGTCGCCTGACATGGAAAACACATGTTGAGAAAAATCGAACAAGAGCAAGGCAAAGAATGGCAATCATGAAAAAGCTTGCTGGTACAACGTGGGGAGCAGATGAGAAAGTTCTCAAGAAGTTATATACTGGACGGGTGAGGTCAGTACTGGAATATGGCATTGCAGCTTGGGCAACAGCAGCTAAGTCAAACTTTAACAAAATAAGTAGAGTCCAAATTCAAGGAATGCGAATCATAACTGGAAGCTTGAAGACAACGCCTATTAATGAACTGGAAAAGATCATTTGTTTACAACCAATGCAGGATAGAAGAGATAGCAGAGCCCAGCAACAAGCAGAAAAATTTAGAAGATTGACAGACCACCCTATGTATAAAAGGTTTAGTGGTTTTGGAAAGGGAAGACTGAAGCGTAGCAACTTTGTAGAAACTGCAAAACGAAAGATTAGGGCAGATCCCATACTTAACATATCAACAGTCAAACCCATTTACAATGCAGACAAGTTCCCAGCTTGGAGACAGCAGCAACTGCCTGAGATGATAGAAAACATTCCTGGTATTGAGAAAAAGAACACTCAGCATGAAACCGAAAGAAGAGAAATAACCCTAAACTACATAAAAGAACATTACCCACGCAGCAATTGGACCCATGCATATACAGATGGATCAGCCAAAAATTCAGTAGAGAATGGAGGAGGAGGAATTCTCCTAAATTTACAAAATGGAGTGGGAAAAAAACAACAAATTCAGTGGCAACTGGAAAGTTTTCAAGTAACTTCAAAGCGGAGATAGAGGCTCTGAAAACTGCAGCAGAAATGCTCTTGGTGGAGGAAAATAAAGAGGCGCAAATAGCTATCTTCACAGATGCAAAGTCAGCTGTCTCAATACTGAAGAGCAATAACAGCACAGAAATAGCTGACCTAAGAGCAGCACTCCATGGTCTATGCCAGAAATCCAAAAAAGTTGTAATACAGTGGATCCCATCACATTGCAGTATACCTGGAAATGAAGAGGCTGACAGACCGGCAAAAGAGAGCGGGACGACTACCACAGCCTGACATAGACATAACCTATAATGAGGCAAAGAGGTTGATAAAAAGCACTTATAGAACCAAATCCCCTCTGCCGTGCGTCCACCTTGACGAGGTAGAGGGGCTTGCGCGTTCCAATGACCCCAAGAGCTATGCCGACGGTAGCACAGCTACTGGTAGGGTCACCCATGTCGGACAGGTCAAGGGAGAGGGACCAGACAAAGTGACGCACAAACCTGCTGCCTTGTAGGTAGACTGGGGACAGTCAAAGGCTAGGGAAAGCATCCCGAACAAATGCTTGTCGAAATCGGATGTACTGAGCCACAGGCTTGACAAAGAAGTGCAACGTAACTTTATCATTTCATGATGCCACAGATGAAAATTAATCGTTATGGTGCTAATCCCGTGAAGTCCCATCAGGCGGTGATAGTGCCGGGCCCCCTGCCTCGAGGGGGTCCACCCATGACTACTGGTGGTCACCTTCCCCTGTGCTGTGGAGTCAAGGCACAGAGGAGTAGGTTAAGAGCTATTGACCAAACACCCCGGACTCTCAACATACTACAATGGAATGCCGAAGGAGTTTATAACAAGAAAGCCTCCCTAACACAGCGTCTTCATAAAGATAGAATAGATGTGGCATGCATTCAAGAGACACACCTCAACGCCAATCGCACATTTTCAGTCGAGGGATATCAGTCCACACGTTTCGACCGCGAAGGACACAAAGGAGGAGTTGTAATACTTACACGAAATACAATACCTTGCAGCGAAGTATCTGTGATCTCTGACAACCAAACGGAAATTACAGGTGTTGATATAATGATAAAGGACGTGAAAATAAGAATTTACAATCTGTATAGCCCAGCAGATAAGGATCTTACACTCTCAAACATGAAAATAACTGACACAAATTGCATTGTTGTCGGAGACTTTAATAGCCGCTCAGAAATATGGGGATACCCAGATACTGACAAAAGAGGAGATGAAGTGGAGGACTGGGAAATAGACTCAAATCTCCATCTACTCAACAAAGCGGATGACTCACCGAGCTTCTACTCCAGAAGATGGATTACCACTTCTACTCCAGACTTAGCTTTCTGCACAGGAGACATCCTCCACAAAATCGATCGCCATGTGCTTGACCAATTAGCAGGTAGTGACCACAGACCAATCAAGCTTGTAATAAATATGGAGTATGTTCCACAGGAGCAAAAGCCTTTGCCCCGCTGGAATTACAAACGAGCAGATTGGGACAGATTTGCCATACTAACAGACAAATATTGTGAAAACATAAATACACGATATGGCAACATGAAGCAAATGGTTGAAAGTCTAAACAGAGCAATAATACAGGCGGCCACTGAGTCTATTCCAAGAGGAGCGAGGAAAAATTACAAACAATACTGGACTGAGGAACTACAAATTTTGGAGGACAAAGTTGAAGATGATAGGAAGACCGCAGAGAGAGAACAAACAACTGAAGCAAACATCTCTCTCAAAGCCATCTCAGCAAAATATAAAAGAACAGTAAATCAAACAACAAGAGATTGTTGGAGGAAAAAAAACAGAAAACCTGAATTTTGACAGGGATGGAAACAAACTATGGAAACTAGTGAAAGCCATGAACAATGAAGGACCTAGAAACAAACAAATAACAATTAAACAAGGAAATGCCTTGCTTACAGGAAAAAAGGCTGCAAATGCACTAATGGAACACTATGCCAGTGCAAACCACATTGATATTACAGCCGAACAGAAGAAAGCAATCAAAGATAAACAGATACATCATAGATATACAGAGACAGCAGCAGAATATATGATGGCAAATCTAACAATGGAAGAAATGGAACAGGCAATGAATACCCTAAAAAAGAAGACATCACCAGGAAAGGATGGAATCACAAATGAAATGCTAATAGGACTAGGCACTAAGGCAAAAAAGAAACTACTAGCAGTCCTAAATTACAGCTGGAAGAGGGGAATAGTCCCACAGGCTTGGAAGGAAGCTATATTAATACCAGTCCCAAAGAAAGGAAAAGACCTGGAAGAACCAAATGGCTATCGACCTATCAGTCTTCTTAGCTGTGTAGGAAAATTAATGGAACGCATTATCAATGGCAGGCTAACATGGCATCTGGAAGAAAACCAACTCTTAACACCTCACCAGGCAGGATTCAGAAAGTACAGATCCACTGAAGATCAAATAACCTATATAGCTCAGGAAATAGAGGATGCCTTCCAAGAGAAAAAGCACACACTAGCGGTCTGGATAGATTTAGAAAAAGCATTTGATAAAGTATGGAAGGAAGGATTGAAAGTAAAACTGCAAAAAATGCATGTTTGTGGGAAAATGTACAAATGGATCAGCCACTACCTTGAGAACAGAACTGCCAGGACAAAAGTACAAGGACAAACCAGCAAAATGATGCTATTGGAGCAAGGTGTCCCCCAAGGAGGAATTCTTTCACCAACATTATTCCTAGCATATATAAACGACATCACGGAAAATTTTCCAGCCAGAGTACACACATCATCCTTTGCAGATGACCTAGCCATATGGACATCTGAAGAATATATTAGTACAGCTAACAGCAGAATACAGCAAGCCCTATTAGCGCTAGAGGACTGGTCAATATCATGGCTAGTGAAGATAAGTGAGGAGAAAACAACATGCACAGTATTCTCCCTCTCAACTAAAACTCAGCAACCTAAGCTGGTATTGAATGGAAAAATATTGCGCCATGAAGAAAATCCAAACTATCTAGGAGTCACCTTTGATCGTCGCCTGACATGGAAGACACAGGTTGAGAAAAATCGAACAAGAGCAAGGCAAAGAATGGCAATCATGAAAAAGCTTGCTGGTACAACGTCGGGAGCAGATGAGAAAGTTCTCAAGAAGTTATATACTGGACGGGTGAGGCCAGTACTGGAATATGGCATTGCAGCTTGGGCAACAGCAGCTAAGTCAAACTTTAACAAAATAAGTAGAGTCCAAAACCAAGGAATGCGAATCATAACTGGAAGCCTGAAGACAACGCCTATTAATGAACTAGAAAAGATCACTTGTTTACAACCAATGCAGGATAGAAGAGATAGCAGAGCCCAGCAACAAGCAGAAAAATTTAGAAGATTGACAGACCACCCTATGTATAAAAGGTTTAGTGGTTTTGGAAAGGGAAGACTGCAGCGTAGCAACTTTGTAGAAACTGCAAAACGAAAGATTAGGGCAGATCCCATACTTAACATATCAACAGTCAAACCCATTTACAATGCAGACAAGTTCCCAGCTTGGAGACAGCAGATACTGCCTGAGATGATAGAAAACATTCCTGGTATTGAGAAAAAGAACACTCAGCATGAAACCGAAAGAAGAGAAATAACCCTAAACTACATAAAAGAACATTACCCAAGCAGCAATTGGACCCATGCATATACAGATGGATCAGCCAAAAATTCAGCAGAGAATGGAGGAGGAGGAATTCTCCTAAATTTAAAAAATGGAGTGAAAAAAACACATTCAGTGGCAACTGGAAAGTTTTCAAGTAACTTCAAAGCGGAGGTAGAGGCTCTGAAAACTGCAGCAGAAATGCTCTTGATGGAGGAAAATAAAGAGACGCAAATAGCTATCTTTACAGATGCAAAGTCAGCTGTCTCAATACTGAAGAGCAATAACAGCACAGAAATAGCTGACCTAAGAGCAGCACTCCATGGTCTATGCCAGAAATCCAAAAAAGTTGTAATACAGTGGATACCATCACATTGCAGTATACCTGGAAATGAAGAGGCTGACAGACTGGCAAAAGAGGGCGGACGACTACCACAGCCTGACATAGACATAACCTATAATGAGGCAAAGAGGTTGATAAAAAGCACTTATAGAACCAAATGGGAATCAGAGCATCCAGGCCACCAGAAGGATGATGCATATTACAAACTCGACCGAAGAGAACAAGTAGCAATCTTCAGACTCCGCACAGGACACAACAGGTTGAAATACCACTTGTTCAACAAACTAAAGATAGGAGATACAGATGAATGTAATTGTGGAACTGGTAAAATGACAGCTAAACATTTGCTGCAAGAGTGCCCAATATATGCAGAACAGAGAAAGATATTTTGGCCCACACCTGCTTCATTCGAGGACAAGCTCTATGGAGATATCAACAAGCTCAAGTCGACTGCAGCTTACTTTAACTGTATTCAGGTTGACATTTAAATGTACATGAAGAAGTATTTAGACTGCCACACTTCATTACCACAGGCATGTTGGTTACACAAGCCTCCCAGAGGCATGAAATGGAATATTGCTTGGATAGCAAATCCATTACGTGGAAAGTCCGAATCGAAAGCTCACTGTGTGGGCTTCAAAAAAGGTGGAAAAAGTGTCCTAGTGGCACAAAATGGAATATTGCTCGGATAGCAAATCCATTACGTGGAAAGTCCGAATTGAAAGCTCACTGTGTGGATGTCATCTGCAAACTGCATTCTTCTGGCTTCTGGAAGAACAGCCTATGGTGAACGGAAGGCCCAATATACGGAAGTGAGGCTAAGCAGCCATGTGCAGGACGTGACGATTCCTTGGGTGAGTCCAGTACCAGAGCGGTCTGTGATGGCTCTGCAATTATGGAAGCCTCCTTGGATGGCGGGGAATGCCCATGGTCTGCCCCTGCCTTCCCTTGAGGGCCGACCAGGATGCCTTTGGCTGTTCTATATGGGCCAGCTGGGATGGGAGATAACACCACACCAGTGAGAGTCTAACGTCCTAAGAAACCCCCGGGAAGGTTAACCCGGTCAACAAATGCCCGCAGAAGTCGGATGTGTCGGCCTAACGGCGCAAGAACGCAGCTCTGCTGTAAACAGGCACAACGCAATCACGTCCGAAAAAAAACTCCGGATGAACGAAGAAGAAGAAGAAGAACCAAATGGGAATCAGAGCATCCAGGTCACCAGAAGGATGATGCATATTACAAACTCGGCCGAAGAGAACAAGTAGCAATCTTCAGATTCCGCACAGGACATAACAGGCTGAAATGCCACTTGTTCAACAAACTAAAGATAGGAGATACAGATGAATGTAATTGTCGAACTGGAAAAATGACAGCAAAACATTTGCTGCAGGATTGCCCAATATATGCAGAACAGAGAATGGTATTTTGGCCCACACCTGCTTCATTTGAGGACAAGCTCTATGGAGATATCAACAAGCTCAAGTTGACCGCAGCTTACTTTAACTACATACAGGTTGACATTTAAAGGTGTATGAAGAAGTATTAAGACTGCCACACTTCATACCACAGGTATGTCGGTTACAAAAGCGTCCCAGAGGCATGAAAAGGAATATTGCTTGGATAGCAAATCCATTACGTGGAAAGTCCGAATCAAAAGCTCACTGTGTGGGCTTCATAAAAGGTGGAAAAAGTGTCCTAGTGGCACGAAATGGAATATTGCTCGGATAGCAAATCCATTACGCGGAAAGTCCGAATCGAATACTCACTGTGTGGATGTCATCTGCACACTGCATTCTTCTGGTTTCCGGAAGAACAACCTATGGTGAGCGGAAGGCCTAATATACGGAAGTGAGGCTAAGCAGCCATTTGCAGGACGTGACGATTCCTTGGGTGAGCCCAGTACCAGAGCGCTGTGTGTTTTCTCTGCAATTATGGAAGCCTCCTTGGATGGCAGGGAATGCCCATGGTCTGCCCCTGCCTTCCCTTGAGGACTGACCAGGATGTCTTTGGCTGTTCTATATGGGCCAGCTAGGATGGGAGATAACACCACAACAGTGAGAGTCAAACGTCCTAAGAAACCCCGGGAAGGTTAACCCGGTCAACAAACGCCCACAGAAGTCGGATGTGTCGGCCTAACGGCGCAGGAACGCAGCTTTGCGGTAAACAGGCACAACGCAGTCACATCCGAAAAAAAAACTCCGGATGAACGCAGAAGAAGAAGAAGAAGAAGAAGAAGAAGAAGAAGAAGAATCGGCAGTCACCAGAACAACTTCATTGGCCCGGGTTTTATCCCATATGGCCCGGTCTCTTTCCACAGGGTGACCCGCCGAAAGCGCCGCACATAGCACGAACTCCGTAGTTCCAGCGACGACTCCCAGAAGTCTCCTGAAAAATGCACTCGTGAACCGAAAGAGCAAACCAGTCAATTCAGAGACAGCCGGCCGCCATCGTTCCGAACTTGCAGTTCACGCTACACTCAAGCGCGGACAGATGTAAAAGTTTTCCATACGAAATTTACAGTTCACAGTGTCGCGCCACGCACTCACCCAGTAGCAGAGCGACGAAACCATGCACCAAAATGAGGAAAATGTGAATGCAAACCGTAGCCACAAGCATGTTGAGTTGAGCTGAGTTAAGAACCGACAACACTGCACTCAGGACAATACGTCCCCTCGTTCAACAGCAAGCAAAGAGTCATACTACTAATCGTTCACACCGCTATCTGATTAAACGTTCTCCTGGTCTTGCCTCTCAGCTTTGAGATTCTTCCAGAACCCCTGCCAACCCTCCGCAATCTCATTCTTTCCACATATGAGTTTTCAATCTGTTCCTCCGCCTTCTCCACCTGGTCCCACAAGCGCACGACCACCTCCCCCTTGTCCATAGGCAAACTACCAGCAAGAGGTGCATTCCCTGCTAGCCTGTCAGCCTGTTCATTCCCCCGTACCCCCGCATGGCCAGGGCAAAATATCCATACAATTCTCACAATCTGTGACCTCTGAAGCGACGAGAGCCATTCCACACGAAACATTCCTTTCTCCACCTTAGTAAGCAGACTCTTTGAATCCGTAATGAATACAACGTGTGTTGCAATAGTCTCCTCTAGCCACCGGAATGCCGCTGTTACTGCCTCCACCTCCATTCTCATGCTGGAGATCGTAGTCTCATATGCCAGACTCCTTTTTCAAGACTCGTCCATTAGCCTTTGCAATAAAGCCCCAGCCACTACGTCTGTTTCTCACCACTGACCCATCGGTGTAGATGGCTATGTCACCTTGATGTGTGTCGTTCTGGATCAGCTTTTGCACTTCAAATTCAGTGCGGCCCGCTGCCCATTCTCTGCACTCACTACCCAGTGTTATTATTACATTGTGCCAGTCCGTCATGTCTTCCGGAACTTCAACCCACTCTCTTTCACGACTGATGGTCTCTAGATCACACACCTGACTTATAGAAAATTCTGCCTGTGCCATCCAGGACCTGCCTCGAAGCCAGAGGCTTAACGGTTCAAATGCCTAACCGCCATGTTGGGAACCAGAAGAAGACATACAATATTAGCAGTAAATACGCTGCGTTGCATAATATAGTCAATCAGGTGCCGTCTCCACAATTAAGGTTGGCTGCAATGGATCTCCAACACTGTCTTTCGAATTGGACTGTACCTTCTGTCAGATTGATGTTCGTCCATCTCTTGATGTTATCTTCCCACTTGTATCTTTGTCTACCTCTTGCTCGCTTGCCCTCCAGTATGGTTTTTATAAGAGCGTTATGTCTTTTAACGTGGCTCTATTTTTTTTATTTCTTTCATCAACTCTCTTTTCATTCCCAGTTTTCCTAGAACATCTGTATTTGATTGTTTCCGTTTCCATGAAATACGACATAGTCTTCTGTATATCTACATCTCCGGGGAATTTATTCGACTTTCTAGTTGCTTATTCAATAATGTCCAGGCTTCCGCACCATACAACAGTGTTGAATATACGTAACATGTGATAACTCTCATTTTTAATGCTGTAATAATATGGTGTTATATTCGTTAACATGGATGTTTTTTTTTTTTTTACATTCGCTCGCTTTGAACTCTAGCGCATGTATTGCTACTAGGAACTAGTGAGTTCCGGTCCCACATGGCGGATAGGCGGTTGAGCTGTTAAGGCCTCTGGAGTGTTTTTGCTTCTGTCCACAGCTTTCTTACGCATTTTCCTCATGTTGGACAGGTAGTACATAGTTCCACCACCCTGCTACTGAGTTACATACTTGGAGCGACACTGTGAGCTGTAGATTTCGTGTGGAGTGCTTTTACATCTGTCCGCGGTTTTGTATTGTGAAATACTTGTTCAGAAAATGGTGGCGGCCGGTTGCTGAACTTGCTAGTTTTGCATAATGCTGTAATGTGTGTGAAGCTGCTGCTTTTCTAATGACTCACGCTTCCACCGACGATGAACTGTAATTTTCGTGGCGGACTGTTGTATTGGCATTCTGACTGCGGCCTTATGCATGTACTTGCTGATGCGTGCTGTTGGTTTGTACTGCTGTTTGTTCCACTTTTCACATGGGGTAGTGAGGAACATTTTGTGTGATATTAACTGGCACAAGAACAGAGCGTTATGAGGGTGACACTTTGCCGTGAAGTTGGAACCGTGACTAACTAACTACTAGTGAGTTCACTGAATTGGTTTGTAGTAAATCGTGGTCAAAACTGTTAAGTCCAACGTACCGTGTTTCCCCGAAAATAAGACTTTCCCCTATAATAAGCCCCAACACGATTTTTCAGGATGATTTTAATATAAGACCTACCCTTAAAATAAACCCTAGTTAAGATCGTCAGCTAGAATGCGAGACTTGTTGCCGAATGGCCAGTCGGAGTACAGACTCCACTGGTGCGCACTTGATAATGAACGGATGTGGTTCGTAATTCAATACGTCAATCGTGTTAAATAAGAAGATGACATGACTGTATTTGAATAAATGTAGAATTTTGTCCATGACTAAATGTAGAGTTTTGCATCTGAATATATAAAGTAACCAACGACGAATGCTTTAAAGAGGATGGCGAAACTAGAACATTATATACAACAATAAGAAAGAGACAAACAGCTTTTTTTGATCATGTGATGAGAAGAAAAGCGCTGGAGAACATCGTGACAACGGGAAAGATCGAGGGGAAAAGAGGCAGAGGCAGACCACGAGAAATGATGCTGGATGGATTGCGACGGTAGCATGGAGGAATATCAACGGCAGAGTTGATCCAGAAAACCAAAGACAGAGATCTCTGGAGAGTCATGAACGCCTACGCCAGTCGGCACGGCACTTGATTATATATCTATTCTATATATACAAAATAGAATGTCTGTCTGTGTGTCCGTATGTTATTTATGCGTTCGCGAACGGTCCATCCCATTGAGATAAAATTTTCTACACGTTTTCTTCTCATTCCCGTGCAGCCAACTGTCATAGTTTGTTAGTTTACAAACATCTATTTACGTAATAAAATTTAATTTTGTAATTTACATTATAATTTATATATAGCGAAGGGAATTAACTTAAGAAAAGTTATATCAAGGGACATAACTTTTAGTGGCATTGCTATATATTTTATATATAATTGTTGCATTGTTATCTAAGCTTTATAAAATTTTTGTGTACAGTTATTTTCAGGCATATGCGTTATAATATATAATGATAAAATCTTTAAGGCATTTTTAAAGTTTTCATAAAAATAATGCATCTATTTTAAATACGTGAAAATTTTCTAACGCATCTTTTTATTTCTCTTCGACATCTATTCAGTCATCCAAGCATTAATTGGATTTTCGTGATATCTTGGTAAGTTTACGTTCAGTAGTTTCAGATTGCCCTATTTAGTTATTGGGATGAAGATTGTTCTCTTCCAATCTATTCGCCATATTTCCGGGAACGGGAGCTTATATGACTACTAATATGAATTAAATGAGGCGCTCCCCGCCAGGGGCTGGGCGAAGCCGGGGCGGGTCGTCTTTTTTTGGGAACGGGAACGGGGGCAGGGGCCGAATATGAATTAAATGAGACGCTCCCCGCCAGGGCCTGGGCGAAGCCGGGGCGGGTCGTCTTTTTTGGGAACCTGAACGAGAGCAGGGGCCGAATATGAAGTAAATTAGATGCTCTCCGCCAGGGACTGGGCGAAGCCGGGCCGGGTCAGCTAGTGTGTGTGTGTGTGTGTGTGTGTGTGTATATAAGGTATCCCCCGAAAATAAGCCAAAGAGCAGGTCCGAATGGCCGAATGGATGGATAAGAACGGTGTTCTTAAACATTCGGTGTGCTGATGCCGAGGTTAGCGGTTCATCCCCTACACCGGACAGCTGGACTAAAATGTTGCATAAAGAAAACTAATGCCCATGGCAGATACGGGAGGTCGCTTAAGACGATTAATCATCCCATGGCACTGAATTAGTTAATGCCAGTAGAAGGGTTGAACAGCCTAACTCGCCATCAGCGCATACTGAAAGTTTAAGAGCAAGCGTACAGGACTGAAACATTTTGTTCCTGCGCAGTCTCCTTTCCCTTGATGCCCTTTAGCAATGCCTACATTGGAACATGCTATGGGTGTGTGATGTGCTAAAAAATAATGTTATTTGCATGTCCTTTACAGGGCGTCGCAGCCAACCCCATTATATTTTAGCTCTTTGTGATTATTTACCTGCTCCGTGGCGAAAGGTTCATGTAAGGTTCGTAATCCGGCATACCGCGTTCGAAACACAACTGCGTTGGTTTTTATATGAAATGGTATGCCGGTCGTTCAGAAAGCAATGGCAAACTTCTGAACGTAAACTTGCCCAGGAATCACAAACAGCCAAAAAATGCTGGGGTTGACTGGTACGTCCGTAAAGAATATGCAACTAACTTAACTTTTTCTGATTTCTTGGCAAAAAAGGACAGAAACAGATGATTGTGAAAGAATATGTCTTTATTATTTTGGGGGAGTTGTGAAAGAACATGGTAAGATTGATGGCAAACGAGCAGTTTGGCATAATGTTTAGTAAAGGCGAGATACAGACATTGATCCATGGCAGCCAACCTTCATTGTGAAGAAGGCTGATTGATTGACTAACTGAAAGAACACTATAGCCTATGCCGTCCGGCGTGGCTCATGACGATGATACAAGGAAGCCATTCATTACATTTGGGTGTATTGACACATGGCAGCCGCCAGCAGTCAACAACCCGACAACCAGCTGCCAACTAACATGGCTCGTTCATAGAGACTACGGCACTACGGGAGGCAAAAGTTGTCTCTTGAATTAGATGAATTCATGAAACTCTCCTCAGAACTAGGGACATTTGCAGGATAAACTCTACATGTGAGATGTAGAAGCAAGTTTGGAACAAAACATTTAATCTGTGGCTCTTGTTTTGAGTGACTAATACTAATAATAATAGAGAATAACAATAATAGATAAGACAAGAGAATCATTAATCATTAATTTTAATTATTAATTTATTTCAAATAATTAAAATTAAATAGAGAATATTTCGACAGCTGACTACCTAAGTTCTTCTATCTTCTATGGATGATTTGATTTGATCTCGAATTGATAGATACAACTCACATTAAAACTACTAAGGATATTTGATAAATTAGATTCTATATACATGAGACGTAGATGCAAGTTTAGAACAAAAAGTATTATTAATAATATAAAATTATAATTTCTGGCTCTTGTATTGAGTGACTAAGTAAGTGGTAGAGAATATCTCGGCTAGGTTCAGTGATTGTCAGCTGATGTGGCTGTGGTGATGTCAAACGTTGATCAGCAGTTGTATGTAGTACAAGTTGCAGCAAATAAACATACACACTTTCTGACTTATGTACTCCGAAGTTGCTAGACTGATCACCTTTATGGTTCTCGGAGTTATATTGTCTCTCATTCAGAGTCCTGTTTTGTTCACAATCAGGTAAATGAGGGCATGATGGAGTATGCCGCCATAATCATATAATGATAATCATATGTGTGTCTGTAACTGTATGATCTGTGGGGTGTGTGTGAGGTGAGCGCATGTGCACTGTCTGTGTGATCGGTGTGTGTGTGTGTGTGTGATCTGTGTGTGTACCATCATCATGTGCCCTGCCAGCTGGCGTGGGCTTTTAGGTTCGCAGATCTCGGTCTGTGGTGTTTCTAGTTGTCATAATGTGTTTTATATATATATATTTTATTATATATATATATATATATATATATATATATATATATATATATATATATATATATATATATATATATATATACATATACACACACACACACACAAACACACACACATTTAACACATGTATTATTTTATTGACAGTTTTATATGTAAAAACAGGACAGAGATGAAAACACACGCTGATGTATTGACAGACAAAGACATGACTAGATCACAGATATTTTCTGTGTGTATGTGTTCGTTCGCTATGAACTCGAGCATATTCCATACACGTGCTACTACTTCTAGTGCACTGAACTGATTTTCACATGTGGATTAGCTTTCCCTATTACCAGTGTCTCTTGCTACCAGGCAAACCCACTCTAACTTAAGAGGTACTTGTAATTTACGTCCCCAAGACAAAGACGAGAAGTCAACATTTTAGTCCATCTGACTGGTGTAGAGGTTGAACCCGCTACCTTGACATCAGCACACTGGAAGTTTACGAACAAGTGTTCTTATCCATTCAGCCGCGCTGCCCCTCTAGATCACTTATCAAAATCACCAGGACAAGACAGGTAAAGAGTGCACAAAATATCCACAGAATTATTCAAATGGTCTATGATCAGTGCACTCTGGACAACTCATTAGGTGCTAACATTCTTCAGAATTTCAGTGAGTTGAGTCAAGAACCGACATCACAGCATGCAGGACTTTTCAATTCATGTTCCATCCTCGTCTTCAAGTGATCATTCAATGATAGATCATCTACGATCATTCTATGAGTGTGTCGCAACTAGAGACAGAATCAAACACCTATTTTGGTAGCAGTGTAGGCAAAGATAAGAGGACAGATAAAGATATTAAAAGAAGAATACAGAAGGCAAGAGGCACCTTTGGGTGTATGAAAAGAGTCCTTTTTGCTGCTTCTTCTTCTTTCATTCGCTTGAAATATGTCAATATCTGCAATCTTGTCTCTTGTATGAATTTCGCTATTTTAGTTCACCCAGTGGTCCTTAGAGTTTATCTTCCACTGTTGTTTCTCTAGGCCAGAAGGTTTGCCTAGATATGTCGTATATGTCTGTATATGTGACCTGCTGTATCCACTGTATGGTGACCTTTTGCTGGCTGCCAAGTTCAGAAAGTAGTATCTGTAGTACTGGCAATTTCTCAGACAGGAGCGCCTCAAGTACTGATTTTGCCTCTATCAATATCTCCACAAGCTGTATACCATGGCTGGTATTTAGTTAGAATGTTTGCTTTAAATCAGTTTCTTGGGACCTCGTGAGCTACCAAACCAAAAAAAAAGTTAGTTGCATATCCTTTACACGACATCACAGTCAACTTCAGCATTGTTTGGTTGGATTTCTTGGCATGTTTATGTTCAGTGGTTTGCCATTGCTTTCTGAACAACCAGCACTCATACCATTGTATGGAAACCAACACAAACCGGTCTGCTTCCAGATCACCCATAGCTGTGATTGGAACGTGGAATTACATTGGCAACCCTTTCGCCACAGAGCTGGCTTCCTAACACAAGGGAAAATAGAAGATACTTGAACTTACAAATTATGATGGGCCAGGATTTGGGGCAGATTTGTCCATGTTCATGATTGGAGGCCATTGGTTGTGACAGAAAACTAATTTTTCATGTTCATGTTTCATGGATAACGATTCATGATGATTATCATCTCTGCACTAGGTGCTCCGATCTGCCCCATAACTTCCCCACCAGCATATATCCACTGATCATGCCAGTTGGTTAATCAAATGTCCTGTGCTCTTGATAAAATGTCCATGTCTGGTGGCTCCCACTTCACTCCCATCTCCCTCACTTTAGGCAAGGAAGCAGAAATTCAAGTGTCTTTAAAGTCATCTGTTTGTCATTTTGTGTGTGGTTATAATTTTTAAATATTATATGTATAACAATGTATTTCTTTAAAATAAAGCTTGGAAATAATTTATCCATATAGAAAGTTAAAGAGAAAGAGAATTGTGTACTCAGCATGGTAAAATTCTCACGTCCTAAAAGTGCTTTAATGATGTCATGTTTTTATTGTGCGCTAATCAGTGATGCAGTGGCAGAGATTGCAGAAGAAGTGCAGTCTGATGATGTCTTAACCCCATACAAGACACATCATGGACCCGTCCACAGAAGACACAGAGAGACTCGGTCGTGTCAGTCGGTCAAGTATAGGAACGTCACACACACAAAACACCATGCTCAAGCTGGAGCCCTGACAGCCTTGCCCGTGGTTGAGACTCATCACATGGTGAAAGAGGTAACTTTGGCTTCCTAGTGTTGCCTTGTCCATCCTACTGGTGGGCTGGAGGCAACAGCCATTGCATGGTCCTTAGTTAGCTAGTTATTCGACATATCATCCTCATTGCACATCGAACCATTCAGTCCATAAGTGCTTGGATTTCCTCAGTAAATCCTGCATCGTGTAGCGGCTAACGACACCAGTTCTGTGTTGGTTTATTAATCTTCTTTGACTTCCTGCATAGTGTTCTTGTCTGGCCACAGCTCCTTTAACTTGCTGCTCTCACAGTCTGACCATGCTTGTAGATTCAGTCATCACTTGGTTCTTGCAAAAAACTTACTTCTCGTAGAGCATTCAGTATATCAGCCTGGTCCATGGCTCATCCGCCCTCCACAGTAGCCTTACCTGTGAGCCTGTCAGCCTGCTCATTTCCTTGTACATTTGCATGCCCTGGCATGAAAATGAAACTAATCTTTGCCAGCTATGACTGCCCCAGAGACACCAACCACTGTCTTTAGTTTAAACCCATCTCTGTCTTCCTGAGCATAATCATTGAGTCACTAAAGAAGCATGCCTGATTGAAGGTCTGTGTCTCGAGCTATGTTATTGCTTTACTTACTGCCATGACTTCCATAGTCAGACTACTTGTGGTCAAGGCAGAAGCACCAGAATCTTCCTTCAAAATTTTCCCTCCATCCTGAGCCGTAAAAGCCCACAAACTTCTCATGTGTGGAATGACTGACCCATCTGTGTAAATGACAGCCTCATCCTCTAAAGAATTCTCGATATTTAAAGACTGGTCCTTGCTTGGGGGTTAAGCTTTGTGAGGAGTGTGTTTTATTTGTGTCGTTAGTTGGCAAAGCCGCCATTTCTGCTCCCTCATGGAACGTAGCAGTTGTGCTTTTTTGTTTTTTGTATTTTGTTGGTTTATCTATCCGTGTTGTCCTGTCCTTGAAAAAAATTCTGAGAATTGAAACGTCGGCCGTCCTGTGTGTCGTATTGTACGCATTTGTGTGTATTTTAGTTTATTTTATTATTCATTTTATATATTTATTGAGTGCTTCTGATTTTGGATTTTCACCTGTATTTCGGGATACGATGGATCTCCTTGTAAGGTATGTGCAACGTGTTTGTATTTAGTACGTTTCTTCTCGCAGGAGCTAAATATACCTATTTGTTTCCAATTCATATTGTTATATCCTGCTGCAACCGCTGCTTTTTCTTCTATTCCATAGAAATATCAACATCACCACAATCATCATTGTTATCACTAGAGACATTAACATCACCAAAATCATCATTGTCATCACTAGAAACATCAACATCACCACAAACATACTTGCCATCATTCAAAAGGAGGTCATGGTTGAATGGATAAGAGTGCTGGCTCATAAACATCTGGTGTACTGATTCCGAAGTAGCGGGTTCAACCCCTACACCAGTCAGTTGGACTAAAATGTTGACTTTTTGTCCTTAACCTGGGGATGTAAATTATAAATAAATCAGAAGTAGGAGTGAGTTCCCCTGATGACGAAGCACATTGGTAATAGGGAAAGCTAATCCACACGCAAAAATATGTGCAGTGCACTAGAAATAGTAGCACATGTATGTACTACGCTTGAGTTCAGAGCAAGCAAACAAATAAAAACCACCACAATCATGATTGTCATAACTATAATCATAATTGTCATCACTACAATCATCATTACCACAATCAAGATTATCACCACAACCATCACCACAATCATTATTATCAGGACAACAGTCTCCATTTCCTTGATCACAGTCAATATCACCACCACCACCACCACCATCACCATCATCACAACCACTATCACCATCATCACTATCACCACTGCCACCACCCCATCACCATTATCACTATCACCACCACCACCACCACCACTTGACTACTCATGGAAGTAAGCATAAAGCAACAACTGCCACTGTTAAAGTCACACTTTTGTCTTTCAGATAGACTCCAACAGCTGGGACAAAAAACTGATCTACGTCAACCACGAAGTGGTCAACAATCCGCTCACCACATGGTCAGTACTGGAACCCGGTCACTCCGGAACGTGCCAGAATGGTTCGGCTGAGAGAGCAACTGTCCAGGAATCCTCCCAGCAGAAACAGTGTCTTGTGGCCACCAATGGTGGCTTCTTTAATACTCACACTGGAGAGTGTCTAGGTTTGAGTCTCTGTTATGTGTGTCTCGTGATTCTTGTGTGTTATATCTGATGAGCATCATTCTGGGAGTCTTCATGGCGAAGTGGTTACACTGCCTACCTCGTGCTCCAAAGGTTGTGGGGTAGATTCTGAACTATGATATTTGGCTAATGAGTGCAATTTTCTCGGTGAATCCTGGAGGTCGGTGCTAGAGCTGTGGAGTCCATGCTCTGTATGACGCTTTCGGCAGGCCACCCTGCATAAAGAGACTGAGCCATATGGGATAAAATCCATCGATCTTCTCGCCTTTTAAACCTTTTATGAGCTTCATTCCTTGTTGCCTTTATTTAGCAAACAATTGCCAGAATGATCTGAAGATTTATCAGAGGCTCTATTTATGAGAAGCTGAGGTGGAGCAGCGGCTAGCTCACTTACCTGACATGCCAGTGGTCAGGGGATGAAATCTTACCTAGACAGAGTTCTGTTCTGAGATTCTAGGTCAACAAAACCTAAAATTGTTTCAAGGACAGTCCTGGAAAGTAAAGGCAGCCGGCGTGATCCTGCCACATCAGCCACCAAATGCATGTTGGTCTATACAAATATGGGGCTAGCACCATATACCCACACACTTCCAGTTGTGTAAAGGTGTCCTGTATCTTTACATTTTATGATTCTGAGTGGACCTCGGAGCTTTATATACGTTGGAAGAAGTCATCCCATTTCTTCTTCTTCTTCTTCTTCTTCTTCTTCTTCTTCTTCTTCTTCTTCTTCTTCTTCTTCTTCTTCTTCTTCTTCTTCTTCTTCTTCTTCTTCTTCTTCTTCTGTGTTCATCCGGAATGTTGTTTTGGATGTAATTGCGTTGTATCTGTATACAACGGAGCTGCAATATTTGCAAATTTTGGCTGACACATCCAACTTCTTCAGGCATTTTTTAACTGAGTTAACCTTCCTAGATTTCCGCAGATTTAATACAGACTACTTGTGATTGAAAAGTCAATTGACTAATGAAATGAATAGTCTTCAGCTAACCTTTCGAGGAGATGATGTGGTGAAACAAATACACGATTGACTTAAAACAGCAGTAAAGCAAACATCAGATATAAAACTACCTCGATACCTACTCCACCTGTGAATTAACTAATGTCTACTTACGCCAAATCTAACTGCATTTATCAATACCAGTATGAGTGCCAGGCAACTTGCATAGGTAGAATGGAAAGAATTAGCATTTTGAGTAACTGAACATGTACCAGTGGGACTCAGAAGTGTTTTCAAGGCACCAGGGTCAGGTTCTATACAGGCCAAGACCTACTAACACGTCCTAGTCGTGCGTCCTGGGCAACAGGTCCCCTCGGGGTCCTGGCTAACGTAGTAAGATCGCTGATTCTTCCGAAGCCGGAGAGTATCTGCCTGCACGGCGAGGAATCACACCAATAAGCGAGGTCTGCACACCAATAAGCCAGACATGGGACAACGGATGCTCACGCAAACCTCAGTCCGGTATGACATCACACTGATGTTGGACAACAGGATGTCTTCATCCGACATACAGGACTTCACGCTGGAGTTCACAGCCAGCGAACGCAAGCAAGAAACCAAGCAACATGTACCAGTGTGGGTGGAAAAGAGAGTTAATCAATCTTCAGGAATCCCTGTGAAGTCGACAGGTCTGCGACAAGCAAATGGGCTGCCACCGAGGCTAAATAACAACAAAATAGAATAGCGGCCTCTGAGGCTAAATAACAAGAAAATAGAATATCTACCCATAGAAGAATATTTCTAGCATATGTGATCCTGGTAGGTTCAAATACGGATCCTCCTGGGGGTTAGAGTTCTCTTCTGAGATTCTCCATGTGTGATCAATGGGAGAACATGGGGCCACTTGTGGAGATGTCTGCATGCAGTGGAAATGATCCTTTACGTGAGAGAGAGAGAGAGAGAGAGAGAGAGAGAGAGAGAGAGAGAGAGAGAGAGAGAGAGAGAGAGAGAGAGAGAGAGAGAGAGAAAAGAGAGAGAGAGAGAGAGAGAGAGAGAGAATGCATACAGATAGAGACACAGAGAGGGAGAGAACACAGACGCATAGAGAGCTAGAGGACAGAGAGATGGACACACACATACACAGAGAAAGAGAGAGAGCACAAAGAGAGAGAACACATAAAGAGATACACACAGAAATAGAGAGAGAGAGGCACACACATATGCACATATATAGAGAGGGAGACACAGAGAAAGATGACACATACAGACAAACACAGAAAGAGAGGACAGAGAGAGGACACACACAGACACAGAAAGAGAGACAAGGAGATACAGAGAAATAGAGAGTATGAGAAAGTTAATATTTATTCACGTGTTTGTTCATTAGGTAACATTGTCAGCGATGGATTCCTGGTTCGGGATTCTGGAGGAATTCAGAACGTCCATTTTGGGCTTACCAAAGATGGATTCATCTACACAGGGTATGTGTCTGTTTTTCTATGTGATTGCCTGCTCACTTCTTACGCACACAACTGATGTCACAGTTCCACTGATGTGGTCTCTGGCTAAGATTTTTTGTGGGTTTTTTTCTTGTGTTTTCTTGCTTAGAACATAAATGTAGTTTACACACTTGCTACTACAAGGGACTGATTTTTATGGGTGGATTCATCATCATCATCAAGTGCTTTGCCAGCTGGCGTAGGTGTTCATGGCTCTTCATAGATCTCGGTCTTTGGTTTTCTGGGTCAACTCTGCTGTTGATATTCCTCCATGCCACCATCTCAATCCATCCAGCATAATTTCTCTTGGTTTGCCTCTGCCTCTCTTCCTTTCGATCTTTCCAGTTGTCACGATGTTCTCTAATGCCTCTCTTCTCATCACATGACAGAAGAAAGCTGTTTGTCTCTTTCTTATTGTTGTATATAATGTTCTAGTTTCATTAGCCTCTTTCAGGCAGTCATTGCTAGTTACTCTGGCAGCCCAAAGGAATTTGCAACATTCATTTCAGGAACCACATCTCTATTGCTTCTAATTTCTTCTTAATTTGTTCCCGATGAGGAGCGGATGGCCGAGTGGCTAGAACGCCGGACTCTCGTTCGGGAGACCCGGGTTCGATCCCTCGGTAAGGTGTGGGATTTTTTCTGTCGGGGGCAAAAAGAAAATCCTAACCTGCACAGTTCGCGGCGACTGCACTAGCCAGGCGGCCTTTATTCCTCGGGCTCAAAGACCCCTCTGCCATACACCGCAAGGTACTATATTGGCAGTAAATGACACTTTTTAAATGACAGTAAATGACATTCCAAGATTCACATATGTGTGGATTAGCTTTCCCATTTACCAGTATCCCTCACCATCAGGCAAACCCACTCCAACATCAATGCAACTTGTAATTTACGTTCCCAAGTCAAGGACGAGAAGTCAACATTTGAGTCGAACTAACCTGTGTAAGGGTTGAACCTGCTACCTTGGGATCAGCACACCGGAAGTTTAAGAGTGCTCTTATCCATTGAGCCATGCTGCCTCATAAAAGTTTCGGGCAATAAGGGACATGAACCCTAGATTCTCAGATTACAAGTCTGATGCTCGGGTTCCAAATGTTGCTGTTATGTAGCCGGGGGCACAGAGTTGGGGTGAGCGCTGAACCTTGCATAAATACCCCATGGCTCGTGCATTCATCACCACTGCAGCAAAAGTCCAACTCCTGGCCTTCATGTGGCGGAACTGTTTTAATTAACAGGAGAAGGGTTGATGGCGAGTCTCCACAGAAATTTCCATAGAAATCAGGATGCCACACAATTATGAGATATGTCACGTACTGCAAAACGACAGGAGATCCTTCTCAGATATCCTGTGGAGTCAGGGGACCTGAGAATAGAGCGTCTGGCTGTAAAAAAAGACAGCTAATTTCATACAAGAGACAACATTGCAGGTATAGACATATTTCAAGCGAACAAAAGAAGAAGTCTGATGCTCTACCGATTGAGCTAACCAAGCTCTGGCTCTACCAGAACAGCTTGTGATTTCTTATTGTAATGGGCTGCAGGCGAGAGCAGTGACTTCATTTGCACTAGGTTTTACCCAATCTGCAGAGAGAATCACACAAAAACATTAACTTTGTAGCTCCAGCGATGACTTTAAGATTCTCTGGAAAAATGACTCTCGTGACCTGAGCAGCAGTCTGAATACAAGCCCTTGACATCCAGAGCACAAGGTAAATGGCTTGGCAGCTTGACCATAGGGGCTGCGCTTTTATGATATTGGATCCCTTGGATAGTTAGATGATGAGTTGAGCCAAGAACTGATGTCGTAGTACTCAGGACACTCCCATATATGTTCCGTCCTCATCTGCAACAGCCAGCAAAGGCCACTGATACTAATGGCACTAGTAGCAGTCTGATTATGTGTCCCTCTGGCCTTTCCTCTGAGTCCTGAGTGTCAGCCAGGTCATCTGGTCATTCCCTGCAGCACCATTCTCTCCAGGTCAAGATAATCTAACTGTTCTTCTGCATTATGTACACGACCACAAAAGGCCCCGACCACGTCTGCCTGTTCAAGCACCAATAACCCAGCCAGCAGTGCAGACCCAATCTGTCCGCCTGCTCATTTCACACCATCCCAGCATGTCCTGGGGAAAAAATCCAACAAATGCTCTCTAGTTTCGGTTGTTGAATGGAAGCCTGCCACTCTGCCTGAAGCATGTCGGTCTTCACTTTTCTCATCATACTCACAAAATAAACCTGTAAACCATAGAGCAGGTAGTGAGGTAGTGGGTGGAGCTTGGGAGCAGCAGACAGATAGTTGTTGGTTGTGGTCTCCCCCACCTAGGGTGATGTAAACCAAAGAGCAGGCAGTGGATGAAATTTGGGAGCAGCCGACAGATAGTTGATGGTTGTGGTCTCCCCACCTAGGGTGATGTAAACAAATCATAGAGCAGGTAGAGGGTAGAGTTTGGGAGCAGCCGACAAATAGTTGATGGTCTCCCCACCTAGGGTAATGTAAACCATAGAGCAGGTAGTTGTTGGTTGGGGTCTCCACACCTAGGGTAATGTAAACCATAGAGCAGGTAGAGGGTGGAGTTTGGGAGCAGCTGATAGATAGTTGATGGTTGTGGTCTCCCCACCTAGGGTAATGTAAACCATAGAACAGGTAGTTGTTGGTTGGGGTCTCCACACCTAGGGTAATGTAAACCATACAGCAGGTAGAGGGTGGAGTTTGGGAGTAGCCGACAGATAGTTGATGGTTGTGGTCTCCCTACCTAGGGTAATGTAAACCATAGAGCAGGTAGTGGGTGGAACTTGGGAGCAGCCAACGGGATAGTTGTTGGTTGTGGTCTCAAGTTTCACCACGGTAGGCAGAAGATCCCGCTGGGGAGACAGTGGCTATGATCACTTACCAGTAAGGGCGTCCTGTGGGCAGGTGGAGGGAAGGATGTGTCTTATTGCGTGTTATTACAGATCCTATAGCTCAAGACAAAATCTGTGTCTGTTGGTTAGTTTTGTTTTCTTTGTTTTGCGTTCACTGGCTTTGAACTCAAGCGTAGTCCATGTACATGCTACTATATCTAGTGCACTGGACTAAATTTTGTGTGTGGATTAGCTTTCCCTATTACCAGTGGCCCTCGCCCTCAGGCGAACCCACTCCAACTTCTGAGGTATGTTGGTTAGTGATTGGCTTCTTTGTCCGCAGATACCTGTCTGAGCTGGACCTTGTGTTACAAGACTTCACGCAGCTGATTGGCGGTGTTGTATGGCTGGTCAGGGATGGAGAGAACTATGTGGCTGAAAGCAAGGCAATAGAGTGTTCAGACACTGAGGAGACAGGTAGGCCTTGAGTTGGTAACTTCAGTGTCAAACAGTCCTCACTCTTGTATGCAATCTGTAATTGTTGACTTATTTGAGAGAGAGAAAGATGAGAGAGAGAACTATGTTGATGAAAGTGAGGCTAATAGAGTGTTCAGACAATGAGGAGACAGGTAGGCCTTGAGTTGGTAAATTCAGGGTCTAAACAGTCCTCATCTTGTATGCAATCTGTTAATTGTGAATTAGTTGAGAGAGCGAAAGAGGAGAACTATGTTGATGAAGGAAAGTGTGAGGCATAGAGGTTCAGACACTGAAGGAGACAGGTATGGCCTTGAGTGGTAACTTCAGTGTCAAACAGTCCTCACTCTTGTATGCAATCTGTAATTATGAATTAGTGAGAGAGAGAAAAGAGAGATTATGTGAGAAAGTGAGGCAATAGGTGTTCGGACAATGAGGAGACAGGTAGGCCTTGAGTTGGTAACTTCAGTGTCAAACAGTCCTCACTCTTGTATGCAATCTGTAATTGTGAATTAGTTGAGAGAGAGAAAGAGAGAATTATGTTGATGAAAGTGAGGCAATAGAGTGTTCGGACACTGAGGAGACAGGTAGGCCTTGAGTTGGTAACTTCAGTGTCAAACAGTCCTCACTCTTGTATGCAATCTGTAATTGTGAATTAGTTGAGAGAGAGAAAGAGAGAATTATGTTGATGAAAGTGAGGCTATAGAGTGTTCAGACACTGAGGAGACAGGTAGGCCTTGAGTTGGTAACTTCAGTGTCAAACAGTCCTCACTCTTGTATGCAATCTGTAATTGTGAATTAGTTGAGAGAGAGAGCGAGAGAGAGAGAGAGAGAACTATGTTGATGAAAGTGAGGCTATAGAGTGTTCAGACACTGAGGAGACAGGTAGGCCTTGAGTTGGTAACTTCAGTGTCAAACAGTCCTCACTCTTGTATGCAATCTGTAATTGTGAATTAGTTGAGAGAGAGAGAGCGAGAGAGAGAGAGAGAGAATTATGTTGATGAAAGTGAGGCTATAGAGTGTTCAAGACACTGAGGAGACAGGTAGGCCTGAGTTGGTAACTTTCAGTGTCAAACAGTCCTCACTCTTGTATGCAATCTGTAATTGTGAATTAGTTTGAGAGAGAGAGAGAGAGAGAAGAGAGGAGAGAGACTATGTTGATGAAAGTGAGGCTATAGAGTGTTCAGACACTGAGGAGACAGGTAGGCCTTGAGTTGGTACTTCAGTGTCAAACAGTCCTCACTCGTGTATGCAATCTGTAATTGTGAATTAAGTGAGAGAGAGAAAGAGAGAGAGCGAGAGAGAGAGGAGAGAACTATGTTGAATGAAAGTGAGGCTATAGGAGTGTTTCAGGACACTGAGGAGACAAGGTAGGCCCTTGGAGTTGGTAAGTTCAGTGTCAAACAGTCCTCACTCTTGTATGCAATTCTGTAATTGTGAAGTAGTTGAGAGAGAGAGCGAGGAGAAGGAGAGAGAGAACGATGTTGATGAAAGTGAGGCTAGAGAAGTGTTCGGACACTTGAGAAGAGACAGGTAGGGGCCTTGAGTTGGTAACTTCAGTGTCAAACAGTCCTCACTCTTGTATGCAATCTGTAATTGTGAATTAGTTGAGAGGGAGAGAAGAGAGAGAGAGAGAGAGAACTATGTGATGAAGTGAGGCTATAGAGTGTTCAGACACTGAGGAGACAGGTAGGCCTTGAGTTGGTAACTTCAGTGTCAAACAGTCCTCACTCTTGTATGCAATCTGTAATTGTGAATTAGTTGGAGAGAAGGAGAGCGAGAGAGAGAGAGAGAGAACTATGTGATGAAAGTGAGGCTTATAGAGTGTTCGGACACTGAGGAGACAGGAGGCCTGAGTTGGTAACTTCAGGTCAAACAGTCCCTCACTCTTGTATGCAATCTGTAATTGTGAATTAGTTGAAGAGAGAAAGAAGAGAGCGAGAGAGAGAGAGAGAGAGAGAACTATGTTGATGAAAGTGAGGCTATAGAGTGTTCAGACACTGAGGAGACAGGTAGGCCTTGAGTTGGTAACTTCAGTGTCAAACAGTCCTCACTCTTGTATGCAATCTGTAATTGTGAATTAGTTGAGAGAGAGAAAGAGAGAGCGAGAGAGAGAGAGAGAGGAGAGAACTATGTTGATGAAAGTGAGCATAGAGTGTTCAGACACTGAGGAGACAGGTAGGCCTTGAGTGGTAACTGAGAGAGCGAGAGAGAGAGAGAGAGGACGAGAACTATGTTGATGAAAGTGAGGCTATAGAGGTGTTTCAGGACACCTGAGGAGACAGGTAGGTCCTTGAGTTGGTAACTTCAGGATGTCAAACAGGTCCTCACTCTTGTGTGCAAATCTGTCAATTGTGAACTTAGTTGAGAGAAGAGAGAAAGAGAGAGTAGAGAGAGAGATAGAGAGAGAGAAAACTATGCCCCCCCTTGATGAAGTGGAGGCTATAGACGTGTTCAGACACTGAGGAGTACCGGTAGGCCTTGAGTTGGTAACTTTCAGTGTCAAACAGTCCTCACTCTTGTGTGGCCATCTGTAATTGTGAATTAGTTGAGAGAGAGAAAGAGAGAGTGAGAGAGAGAGAGAGAGAGAGAACTATGTTGATGAAAGTGAGGCTATAGAGTGTTCAGACACTGAGGAGACAGGTAGGCCTTGAGTTGGTAACTTCAGTGTCAAACAGTCCTCACTCTTGTATGCAATCTGTAATTGTGAATTAGTTGAGAGAGAGAAAGAGAGAGTGAGAGAGAGAGAGAGAGAGAGAGAGAGAACTATGTTGATGAAAGTGAGGCTATAGAGTGTTCAGACACTGAGGAGACAGGTAGGCCTTGAGTTGGTAACTTCAGTGTCAAACAGTCCTCACTAGAGTGTATGTGCAATGGTGACTGATCAGTTCCTGCATTTCTCACTACAGAAATTGATCCAGCCGCCTGAAGTGGTGGCTGTCTCTTAATGTTGTCATCTCTTGTAGTATTAGCATGACAACTGTAACAGCTTAAGACACCCTCTGGATGTTTGGTTGGTACCTGTGGACAGTGACATCCCTCACACCTGTAGATGAAGCATGGCCAACCTGGCCCTAACCCAAGCCAGTCAGTAGGTATCATGTCCTGGCTATATCCCAGCATGACTATCCACAGATGTGAAGTTGCAGTACCAGTACCAGTATCTTGTCCAACCAATTCGGAATATGTTCCGAAACCCTGCAATGTAACTGTCGCTCAGTTCTGCCTATGTAGATGGCCTCGCATCTGCATGTAAATTGGTAAATACAACGAGAACTTGTCAGTCAGCGTAGATTGCCGTAGATAGATGCATTTTGACAAAAGATGTTCCGTTGGAAAGATGCAACGTCTGCGGGACCGGCTCACCACAGCAGTCGAGCGAACATTCTGTGCTGCAGCTCTAGTCATCAGGTACAGAAACACACTGATCCCAGTCCCATCAGTAAAAGAACCTGTAGCTTTGTACGCCAAATCAAATTGTATTTACCAATTTACATGCAGATGCGAGGCCATCTACATAGGCAGAACTGAGCGACATTACATTGCAGGGTTTCGGAACATATTCCGAATTGGTTGGACAAGATACTACACACAGAAGATGGTAGCCTAGGCAGGCCGACACACCGGAAAAGTCTGGCTTCATCGGTCGGGAGACATGTGCTCGAGAGTGGTCACGTGGTTGAAAGAGACAGTGCCTTCCGTGTGTTGTTCAACACACAAAGTAGTCGATTGTTAAAGTTTGCTGAAGCTATACTAATCAACCTTCGTAAGCCGTCCTTGTGTAAGCAGAAAGACATGTTAGTCAGTTTAAAATTACCGTGGTAGACAATCGACATTACTGTGCGAACATGTGTATATTTCAGTTTGAAGGATTTATCTAATTAATTCACGTAAGTTGTGTGATTTCTGCAGTATGTACCTGACGAGATGCAGCGAAATATGCCAGGCAATAAATCGTGCAGACTATAACTCTCCCAGTTTATATATAAACACTCAGACACTCAGATGTATACATCACGCCATGCCGTGATGACGTCAGGCCACGCGCAGACCACGCGTGGCGAGAACTTGTCAGTCAGCGTAGATTGCCGTAGATAGGTGAATTTTGACAAAAGATGTTCCGTTGAAAAGATTAAAAATTATCAATGATCCCGCCCATGCAGAGTGATGAAAATATACACACAAATACTAAATTTGACGTTGAATGCAATCATGCATTCGTTGGCATTCAAATCGCTGTGAATATTCCATAACAATATTAAATAGTCATCGCTGACAAGGAAACGGCTATTTCCGGCCATTGAAATATCACATCAGAGCATGCAATTTTCGTTTGGGATTTGCCTCCCGACTTTAATAGTCGAAAATGACAAGATTTACATAAAAATGGACAATACATCTAATAACACAAATAAGAACAAACAATTACATCTACATAAAACGTGATTTGTGGGTATACTTACGTCTGAAAAGGTCACTCTGTATCTCTGTGTGAGAAACGAATGTCAGAATCACGAGATGTACACACGTAAACCGAGGAGGGAAAAACTATATAATGTAATTGGTCCCTTTTTTAACGCGAACTTGAAATAATCGGGGAATTTAACATCACGAGTACGCTATATGTCCTTAACATCAAGGTACAATAACAAGAAAGCGGAAATCGCCTTAAGAATTATCTCCGGCAATGTTTGGTAACAGATAACGTAGTAGCTAATACTACTGTTGTACTAGGTCGAGAGTAAAGTCTCCACACCAGTCTCTCTCCGATAGATGCAAGCCCTGGGTGATGAGCTTAGAGAGGGGCATGACAGCTCTACAACACAGTCACCGCGGAGATACTACTGTTGTACTAGGTCGGGAGTAAAGTCTCCACACCAGCCTCTCTTCGATAGATGCAAGCCCTGGGTGATGAGCTTGGAGAGGGGCATGACAGTTCTACAACAGTCCTCACAGAGATACAACTGTTGTACTAGGTCGAGAGTAAAGTCTCCACACCAGCCTCTCTCCGATAGATGCAAGCCCTGGGTGATGAGCTTGGAGAGGGGCATGACAGTTCTACAACAGTCCTCACAGAGATACTACTGTTGTACTAGGTCGAGAGTAAAGTCTCCACACCAGCCTCTCTCCGATAGGTGCAAGTCCTGGGTGATGAGCTTGGAGAGGGGCATGACAGTTCTACAACAGTCCTCACAGAGATACTACTGTTGTACTAGGTCGAGAGTAAAGTCTCCACACCAGCCTCTCTCTGATAGATGCAAGCCCTGGGTGATGAGCTTGGAGAGGGGCATGACAGTTCTACAACAGTCCTCACAGAGATACAACTGTTGTACTAGGTCGAGAGTAAAGTCTCCACACCAGCCTCTCTCCGATAGATGCAAGCCCTGGGTGATGAGCTTGGAGAGGGGCATGACAGTTCTACAACAGTCCTCACAGAGATACTACTGTTGTACTAGGTCGAGAGTAAAGTCTCCACACCAGCCTCTCTCCGATAGGTGCAAGTCCTGGGTGATGAGCTTGGAGAGGGGCATGACAGTTCTACAACAGTCCTCACAGAGATACAACTGTTGTACTAGGTCGAGAGTAAAGTCTCCACACCAGCCTCTCTCCGATAGATGCAAGCCCTGGGTGATGAGCTTGGAGAGGGGCATGACAGTTCTACAACAGTCCTCACAGAGATACAACTGTTGTACTAGGTCGAGAGTAAAGTCTCCACACCAGCCTCTCTCCGATAGGTGCAAGCCCTGGGTGATGAGCTTGGAGAGGGGCATGCCAGCTCCACAACACAGTCCTCACAGAGATACTACTGTTGTACTAGGTCGAGAGTAAAGTCTCCACACCAGCCTCTCTCCGATAGATGCAAGCCCTGGGTGATGAGCTTGGAGAGGGGCATGACAGTTCTACAACAGTCCTCACAGAGATACAACTGTTGTACTAGGTCGGGAGTAAAGTCTCCACACCAGCCTCTCTCTGATAGATGCAAGCCCTGGTTGATGAGTGATGAGCTTGGAGAGGGGCATGACAGTTCTACAACAGTCCTCACAGAGATACTACTGTTGTACTAGGTCGGGAGAAAAGTCTCCACCAAGCCTCGCTCCGATAGATGCAAGCCCTGGGTGATGAGCTTGGAGAGGGGCATGACAGTTCTACAACAGTCCTCACAGAGATACTACTGTTGTACTAGGTCGGGAGAAAAGTCTCCACCAAGCCTCGCTCCGATAGTTGCACACCCGTGTCAGGGCTCACACGCCAGATATGACTGAGCTACCGTATGACACTAGATGGTACAACATGCTTTCTGTTAGCGCCGAATGTTGGGCGGCGCTCATTAAACCCGACACCCCACATTGTGCCAATGATTTTGGGCGGAGGAGTGCAATTGGGAGGGTACAAGCCTTACCATAGTGCGAGGAAATGCAACCTAAAGACTAAATGTCATGGCTGGTCAGACCAGGCTCAAGCCTTGGTTAGTGACTAGTTTAGGATGGAAGCTCTGACAGGCAGACAGTTAGAGCAATGCTTTGCTGATCCAGCAGCTTCTGCAGCTTGTCTTGTTCCAGACGTATTGGTGTTACCTTTCCTCTGGAGTAAACTAGGCAGGCCAAGAGAGGGATCATGCTGCATGGGCAACACATGGTCTCTAAATTCAGCTCAGGTTTTGTGTTATGGAGAGGCATACGTCCATTTTACAAACTGTCATCTGTCAAGATGGCAAGGTGCCAGTCAGTCGTATAATATTCTAGTTTCATTAGCCTCTTTCAGGCAATCGTTAGTTACTTAGGCAGTCCAAGGATTTTGCAACATTCCTCTCAGGAACCCATCTCCGTTGCTTCCAAGGAAGCAGCTGGACAAAATTCAACTCTGAGGTCATATTGACAACTGATTGACAAAGATTCTGGCACCTGGCTGTCTTGACAGACGATAGTTTGTTACATTGTGCTTCAAAAAGTCATAATAACTACAACCCATGGTGGGGACAAGAGATGGAGTTATACCTCTCCATAACATAAAGCCTGGGCTGAATTGTAGAGACCAGGTATTGCCCATGCAGCATGATCCCTCTCTCGGCATGCCTAGTTTACTCCAGAGGAAAGGTAACACCAATACGTCTGGAACAAGACAAGCTGCAGAAGATTGACAAAGATGACAACTGAAATATTATCTACATCACAAGTTCAGTTGTGAAGAACTTGGAGATAACAGAGATGTTGCATAAAAAAGTCGCTTAAAAGTCGACAGGGTCATTGCACGGGGTTTTATCCCATATGGCTCGGTCTCTTTCCGCAGCACGGAAAGCGTCGCACAAAGCACGAACTTCGTAGCTTTTAGCGACGACCCACAGGAGTCTCCGAAACATTTAACTCGTAAACCGAAGGACGCAGCCCGGAATCGAACCCACAACCTTCGGAGCACGAGCCAAACGGCTTGACCACTTCGCCACAGAGACTCCCAAGAGATGTTGCATGTCCTAACATAGGTGTTGCATGTCCTAACAGAGATGTTGCATGTCCTGACAGAGATGTTGCATGTCCTGACAGAGATGTTGCATGTCCTAGCAGAGATGTTGCATGTCCTAACAGATATGTTGCATGTCCTAACAGAGATGTTGCATGTCCTAACAGATATGTTGCATGTCCTAACAGATGTTGCATGTCCTAGCAGAGATGTTGCATGTCCTAACAGATATGTTGCATGTCCTAACAGAGATGTTGCATGCCCTAACAGAGATGTTGCATGTCCTAACAGAGATGTTGCATGTCCTTTGCAGGACATTGTGATCAATCCCAGCTTTTAATATCCAATAGTTTGCCATTGCTTTTTGAATGGAAAGTCAACATTTGATTCCAACA